>JAQLOL010000008.1:1927011-1942480 GCA_029783665.1 Naso thynnoides | reverse complement strand
CTATCTGCCGTGCGGGTGGGGGGGGGCGATTGTAACTACCGCAAAACAGGAGCAATTACATTGAAAATCTTCAGATTATATTCTTTTAGACCCCAAACATAACATAAAAAACACCCCAGGGTTGAATTTGCCCGGAATTGTCCTTTAACATTCAGGTTTATGAATTGAAAATATTTGTCAGGAGTCTCTCAAATGGCCAACCTGTTCTATCCTGACTTTATTCCAAATTTACACAATTTTATGACTAATACTTCAAAAGCAAGAGGCTGTACTAGGCTTTGACATCTATTAAAAAAGAGGCTTCATAAATTGTTCATTAAAGTAAACACTATGTAACTTTGACTGCGACCTGTGACCTCTGCCTCAGGGCTGTGATTCACGGAGGTTCCTGAAAGCAACACGTAGGCTGCCTGCAGACTGAAGCTGCAGCTGCAGCACTTGGCTGCAGGCAGACAGAGCAGTCGTAGGAGGGAAAACCAGAGGACATTTTCTGCATAAATTATGACCTGGTTTTACTAAAATTGCATCATTTGGTTTTGTTTTTGGTTGTAGTCAAAGTTACATAGTGCTGCTTTAATTTTTTTTTTTTTTTTTTTACAGTTTCTGCAGAGACTGTACTTTGCTTTACATGAAGCATCACATTTATCATATGCACGACATGCATCCGCACTTGACATCTGCAGATCCTTTTAACGAGCTACTTGGTAACTGAATCCATGTTGGAATTTACTGATAAGATGTGAATAAATAACAGGATCTGATTCTCCACAAAGAACTCTGGTGGAAAAACAACCCTAAACTGACACTGTGTGGATGTGAGCTTGTTAGCAGACAGTGATGGGAATGTAAAGTTACGGCTCTCCCCGGGGGATGTGTTTCATTTTTTGCTAACAAGAGGGAGAGCTGTATGTCATGTCTGTTGTCACCACATCCTGGTGGAACGCGGCAGGACAGCTGCTTCATTCACCCTGCAGACATAAAGGGTTTAAGATTCAATTCATCGGCAGCGTATCTGTGTGGATTCTCCATCAGGGAGCTTCTCAGAATAGATAATTGGTTATGGTTTGAACATGATGAGTGTTTTTGTGCCGCTGAGGAACCACAAAGCGTCTCAGAATAGAGAGCAGCTTATAAATCTGGTATGCTGACTGTTTTTCTAGTGTTTGCCATCACTGTCACATAACATCTCAAAATAGATAATTGATTTTGATCGCGCTTCGCTAAGTGCTCTTATATTGTTTTTCCATCCTACTGAGGTGGAACAGATGGTACAGATAATCAGAGGAAGCTCTCTGCAACTCTGTGTTTTTCTCATGACAGAAACTCATATTGATGCATCGTCTGAATTCTGCATCAAACACATTATTATGCTATGACAGTGGTTCTCAGTATGGGGTCAGGTGACCTCCAGGAGTCCTTGAGGGGGTTTCTACAACAAAAAGGGGGATAATTTATTTTCACGTTCATTCTATGCATGTGCGTGAGGGAAGAATATGCCCCAAGAATAGTATTTACACCTTGTTTTCACCACAGTTGACCCCTCGCTAAGCCATACCCCCCCATAGTTACTGTTGCTACGTCTGTCAAGCTTTTGAAACATGGAGCTCACACCATCACTAACTATACTCCCCGGAGAAATACTGTGTAATTTTTCGGAAAAACAAAAAAGCGATATCAGACAGACAGAAGCTCTGCAATAAGCCTTTGAATGATAAATACAGGAAGTCAAAGTGACTCAACAGTGAAAACAGGTTAGAGTTATGAACATAAAGATACATGCTAAAGCTACACAACGGGCTTCAACTTGTGTTTCACTTCATTCATAAAACAAACAAGGACTCTCGTAATGATTTAGGATCTGTTTAGAACAAGGGGCAGACATGTCTCTTCGTATATTAACGTTAAAAGTAAAGTTGGGCCGTTTGGTCCGGTTTGAGTTCAGGCTAAATGCTGCAAACTGTTGAGAGCTGCTTTTTCCAGACTGCAGTCATATACTTTAGCTTAGCTGGCTGTGCTTGCTAGCGCTCTTAATAGCTGTAAGTAACTCAAATTAACCGGCAAATATCTACTAATGACAACGTAACATGGCTCCAATGTTTATTGAAGATTTACTGAAGCAGATGTAATGTTAGCTGTGCTTGTTCAGCTGTGAGGGGGTTCAACGGGGAATCAAGACGCCTGAAAAGTTTTGCCCGGAGCATAATGTTACACTTTTCAGCATTTCATTTTGGAAAGGCAAAGAACGTCAATCTCCTTCAAACCTTGCCAAATAATAAAAAAAAAAAATCACACATCAGTGCCGCAGACACAACGTTTGACCGCAACGAGCTCAAAATCTACAGAACCTGCATGAAAATGATGAAAATCTGAAGAGACTGCACGAGTTTCACCGGAGCACAGCCGTGTAGTCGTTGGACCTCGGTCAGAGCTGGCAGATGCTACACTGTGATTGGCCTGTTTGTGTTCGAGGGTGGAGCTTTGCAAAGGCTCAAATAAAAAAAAGCAGCTGCTTGTAATGGCACAGTGCTAATACTGCTAATATTAATAGTGCATGCACTGTTTCTACCAGCCTTCATGTTCTGTTTATGGTTATTTTTGTACCATGAAATGCATGACACGACGACACCTAAATCTTCCCTCTGTTTGTGCATCTTTATAAACGGTGGGTGAAGGTGTGTAAATCTGTGCAAAAGACCAGAATCTCAGTTTCAGCGGTTATTTTTACTCTCTCCTCCTTTCTTTTCTCCTTCCATTCTCATCTCTAGGAATCATCACCACTTCTACCTCTAAAGACTCTCCGTTGCATTTTTCCTCATATTTTCTGTCCTTCTTCTTCGTCTTCGTTTTTGTTATGAAGATTCATCCATCAGTTTTACATCTGTCATCAAAGCTGCAATTTTTTCTGGGCCTTTTTTTTCTCAAGAGAGAAGAAGAAGAAACAGCCTTATAAAGCTTTTCCTCTTTTTGTCAATCAAGCTTTTTTTTTTTTTGCTCTCGTCTCTTATCTAATGTCGTTTCTTTAGCATCTGTCGTCTACCTCTTTATTTCTCTGCTTTCCTCTCCTTTCTGTCAGATACATGCATTATATTTTTATACTTTCAGAGTTTTCCCTTCCTGTTTTCTGTGGGGACAAGAACTGAGAATACATTTTTTTCTTTTCTTTTCTTTGTTTTCTTTAGTTTTCCCATAGTGAATATTGTACCATCACTGTTGAGAACAAAGCTCGAAGCAAAACGGACTCCTTCTCAGCTGTCGTAGTTGTTTTTCATTTTATCACAACATGTGGTCGACCTTTTTGGTGACCGATGAGGAGGGCCGCACGGTCGGTCCGCCAGCAGTAGCAACAGTGGGATTACCTGCACCGGTGGGACCTGCTCAGGGTCCCGCAGGTCTCGCCAGCCTGATGAGTGGACGCAGCACATTTGGGGGGAACAAGCGCCGCAGAACGACAACAACAGGACACTCCATGAGTGAGGCCCAAGAAGGGAAGGTGACTGCTTTTGTATTGTGTGAATGTGTGTTTTCCCTCAGGCTGTATGAAAGCACTGGAGCTGATGGAACCAATCAATCACACAGCCACCTTTTCAACTCAAATCGGGCTAGTCCACAAGACGGGAAACACTCCAGAAGAGCAACTGAAGGACTTTACATGTTAGAAAACAAGTCTTTTCAAAAGGAGCAAGTGCAGTTCTTTGACATCAAGGAGACAAAATATTATTTAGGTGTTCAGTTCAGCTAAATTTAATCTCTTTCTGAAATATTCCCATATATGCACAAATTTGTTATACCTCTTTTCCACTGGTCAAAAAAACCTGTGTTACCCTGCTAAGATTGGGGTTTTTTTGTCCACGGGAGTGAGTGTACTCACCATTTACACCCGGATCAACTGACCCTGCAGTAGACATGGTTTCCTCTCACCTCAGTTCAGCTTGGCTGTTAATGTAAACGTAAGACTCGGGTGAACCTGCTAATTTCTGACATATTTCCCAGTGCCTTTCGTTTCCTTCTTCCTCTGGTGCATCATGTCATCCAGGCGCGCACAGGAATTAATTTTTGATGGACTTTATAAACACAGATATTAACACTAACAGACATGGAGCTGAAAATGATTCCTGCCTGACTTGTATCTCTATAAGCACAAAGCGTTTCTGTTGAGACAAGCTTATAGACTGACAGCGCAGTGTGCACTCTCTCTCTCTTGTTAAATGTCAACCTCGCTCACCCAGCACACCTCTCTCTCTCCCTGCAATCAGTTTAAACAAATAATAATCCAGTCAGATCATCCAGCATACAGAGATTTTGAAGAAGAGTGAAGCACACACAGGTTTGTGGCGCAACAGTTTATAGTGCTCATGACTCATATTCCACTCTGCAGTCGTTTACAATATTTTTATATCGTTTCTACTCTGACGTGAAGAGAACCCCCATTTCCATACAAGCTGTGAGCGAAACAAACCTACAGTGGAGCGTCCAACCTTTGCAAACGCGTGACACACAGATTTCTTTCTAATTCATTTGCATGTGTCATTACTCATAGTAAACATTAAAGTTCGCAGGTATTTGTCTCACACATCACAATGATGATTCCACACAAGACGGCGCATTCTGTCATCCAAGCACAAAAAAAAGCTACACATAAAATTCACAGACGGGCTGTCCTACCTGCAGGAAGTTTAGGTTCAAAGGACGATTTTTAGTGGGTTGACCCACTTTTCAAAAAACAGAGCAGACCCACTATTTTGGTGGAAAACTGGTATTGGAGAACCATTTAGAGCCAGCCTTGCATAGGCAGGCTGCACCCATTATTATTGTGATATAGGGGGAAAAACAAAGAATTCTTTGTACATCTTTTAAAAGATCACAATCATGTTGGATGGAGCAAAGTAAAGGATGTAGTGACGGCACCTTTGTAAAACATCAACACGCAGAAGGGACAGAGAATTCTGACTTATCACCGCAGTCTAGAGCCATGAATCAGGCTAATCACGACAAAAATTCATTTACTTTTCCCAAACTTCTAATCCACTCTTACCTTAACAAACTGAGAAAAAAGTTTCTTTCGCAGTCCTTTGAAGAAGTTAATTTCAGACAAAAAGTCCTCTCTCACGAAACACGCTCACCCACACGTCTCAGCGGCTTTGTGGAGGGTTGATAATTCATCTGCCGAGGACGTTAAAAACAATAGGCAGAGATTGTTCTGTCCCTTTGGTGTTGTTATGTCCTCACTGCACATAATTGTAGGATATCTGCTCTGAGCTTATTTGAATTATCTAGCTCTCTTGTTCTCTTTGTGTACTCTGCACATTATCGCTCAGTCCCAGTGGGTGTCCATCCACGCCAGGCTCTCCTAAATGATGTAACGATAATAATAATCATTGTAAGTGCCTTAGAGAGACAGGTTTAAATGCTGCAAATGAACATTGTGAATCAGAGGTCAGATCAGACAATTTGATTCAGCTGTTACTTTCACCTCTTTTTGCTTACGTCTGACCGCTCTTCTGTTTTGAAATGTCAAAATTTCAACACTAGCACGCTGTGATTTTGGAGCACCAAAGAAAAAAGTGCAGACTGACATTAAGGCACCCGTAACTGAGCTCAGCCAGACGCCTCTGAAACTGGCAAGTTACAGCAAGCGACCCCATGACTTTGCATTGTGTTCTGTTGCGGGGAGGAATGAAGGACAGGAGGCTTGGGTCTATTTCTATGCTGCCATTTATTGTCTGGATACAAACAGAATATATATACAAGTCCGTCATACAGATATAGAAGCTATTTTAAAGCCAAAGCTTAACGGACGAGTTTTCTATTTCGAGTTATATGATCAATGGGAGTGTCGAAATGGACTCAGTCCAATTGTTACACAGCAGTGGCCTGTCAAGTCACAAAACTTACATGCTCATGCAGGGGACATTAATATGAATGTGACACATACGTGAGGAGCGCTGAGCTAAACAACATACCACAGATGTATCACTTATCACATGGCAAAGTTACACAGCTCTGAGAGAGGATTCTTGTTAGACTGACATATAAACCTGATATACCAAGTGGAATCATAAGCTCTGCAGACTTACACCTGTCTCCTGTGTGACCACTCCTGAGCCAAAAGCAGACTTACTGGCAGTTGGGATTTGTTCATTTTTAAAAAGGAGGGAAAGGCCCAATGGAGGCAACCCTCCTCCTCCTCCTCCTCCTCCTCCACACCACCAGTACACTCTCCCATGTAATCTCCCACAGGACATTGTTGCAGGACGTCTGCCGTTGAAGATCTATTGAACTAAATCCAATTGTATCTCCACTATATCTCAATCCCTTCCCCTATTTTAAATGGTAATAGAAATATCATAAAAACATCATAGGCATAGTTCAGGCAGCAGTGTGTTTTTATGAACCTCAAGTTTGTCTGCGACTACATGTTGCTACTTTTATCATGAAGGTCACACTACACTTGTTAGGCTTAGTTTAGCTGTATTTGACAAAAATGTTTAAACATGGCGCTCCTAAAGGTGAGCAGCTGTACAAGACAGACTGTGAGGGATGACGCGGCAAAGTCCGAAAAATACTCAAACGTTAAAGGCCCTCACACGTTGGGTGCGTAATGAATAAGACGACACGAAAATGCAAATCGCTCAGATGCAAATGTCCGGATCAAAACTCTTCACACTGTCAGTAACACAAATTTGTGACAGAAACACAGGAAATTTTGCTAAAGAGTTTCGGCAGCTCACTGAAAAGAGGAAAAAATGGACTCACATGTTACAAATACAATATTAAAACATAGCAGAACTTATCAGCCATCAAACACGAATATTTAAGTTAAAACACAACCACATCATGTCCCAGGTATTAACAGCTGGCAGTATAAGCCATAGATCAGATAGGTAAAAAATTAACAGAGCCTCTCGCACCCTAACATACGTTAGCTAATGTTACCTTCATCCAAAAGTAAATTACACAATGTTACTCATCATCATTCTCAACTCATCTGCAACACTCTGATGTTTTTTCTAGGATCCTTGTCTTCATAATTTGGATATCGTTTGTCGAACAGCGTTTGGCGCTGAGAGACACAGATAATGTGGTTGTCAGCCATTGCTGTTTATGTTGTTGTTGTGGGATACAGACATGACGTCAACTCTGCACAACCATCGTGATTGGTTGATGCGTTTGTTTGCAGTGCAAATGTTAAGAAAAATGAACCTCAACCTAAAAACTACAAGAGCATTTTTTATTTTTTTTTGCAGTGTGATATTCGCATTCTGTGTGAAAATACTCATGCCCAAAAATATTTTTGCGTGTAAGTTATTTGCACAAAAAAACCCCCACATCTGGTGTGTAAAGGCCTTGACCTTACTGTTATGCCAGTCTCCATAACAAACCATTCACAACATTTCAATGGTACGGCAAAACAATCAAAATTCTAATAAAAACAACAATATTTTGATCTTAGTGCAGTATGAAGCTCATGTCCTTGGACATGTAGTCCTAGTTTGACCAGGTTCTTTGAGTTTTATGGGTTCTGTGTTTTTTTAATTATCTGGAGGCACTTTGTTCCAGTATATAGCACCAGCCTATCTAAAGAAAACTTCATCTGTCAGGGTTTAAATCTGTAAACATTCAGGGTGTTTGCTATCCTTGCTCTGGTGTTGAAATTATGGACTTTTTCTCCTTCTCATAGGAGTGATCAAGGTAACTACCATTTATTGTGTCCCTCAAAGCAGACTGAAATGTCTGAAAAACTCATTTGTGCCCACTTCAATCAAAATTTATCCTAATTATAAATAATACTTCATGAGGCTGTGTGGGTTGTGCAATAGCATCACAGTGTTCTGTTCTTATTTATGCTGTTTTTATGCAAACCATATGCAATGCAATTGATATTTTGCAATGTATGTGGGCTTTAATTTTTATTGATAGGCCTATACTTTTTTATTTATGTGTGGATTATTGTTTGTTTGTATTGTGGGCAGCTTAAAGTGTCATCGCTCGAGTCCAAGACAAGTTTCCCCAAAGGGAAAATAGAGCGTATTGTATCGTATTGTTTTGTATCGTATCCTATCGTTAAGAGCGTTTAGGTTACAATAAAGTAAATAAATTAAGTGTTTATGAGAGAAAAAGGCTCAGTGACAAATCCATCTGCTGCTTCAGCACCATGGACAGCACCATGGATTTACTGTATCAAGACACAGCACCGTTTGGCAGCTGATATTTCAGAGACACGGTTGCGTCTTGGATTTTAGAGGATCGATGAGTGAAGCAAATTAAAATGTCGAGCTTACCAACTCCTCTGCTCTGCACTCTTTGCTGCTATGGGAGGAAGAGGGGGTTAAAATGTCAACGAGGGGGATAACACACCCCTCAAACTGCCAATTTCCTAAATCAGTAATGGTAACAGAACCTACTCTACAACAAGCTGATATGCACATCAATAGGAAGAGAATTAATTCATTTTTGTGGTTTTTCAAGTCATTATTTGAGGCTAAAATTGTTTTGTATTCTGCCACCAGATCAAGTTGGCGTTCTTCGTGGCCATCGTGGGCGTTGTCCTGACGGTCCTCGGGGTGGGAACTGAGTTCTGGGTGGAGCTGTCACCTCCAAAGAATTTCTACAACAACCAGGTGAGTATTGGAAGTAGCATGTAGCATGTTTATGATTTAAATGATTTGGAATTTTCCCTGATACGCAGACACATTTAGCTCAGATATTATTAGTGTGGTAAATTCTTGATAGAAGTCAACGACTCTGTGGTTTCCAGAGCCAAACCTTTGCGATAGCTGGGACGGAGATTCCTGCTGACCTTTCCTTTATGAAACCTCTTTGATTTCGTTTGGCAGACCTGTCTAACAGCTCACTACGGTCTGTGGAAGGGCTGCACAAAGACCTTGTGGGTGGCTGATATCGACCCAGAGAGAGAGAGCTGTGGACCTGCTGAACTGCCCGGAGGTGACTCAGTGATTTACTGACTGGTCTGGAGGATGGCTGTTTAACTTTTATGATGGCTGACTGGTCTGTGTGAGGGAGGGCGGGAGTGCTAATCAGATGATTGACGGACGAGCCTGCTGACTGGACGTTTGTCAGACTGCTGGGCTTATTGGACAGTTCAGTTGGAGGGAGTGAGTTAGCAAGAATGAACGGTCCACCTGACTTTCTGGTCAGACAAATGATGCTTTGCTCACTGTTTGATGGCTGCTGGATGAATGATGCGGCTGACTAACAGCCTGAGTCACTGTTCAGCCATTTGAGTAATGAATGAGGCCATGAGCTGCTTTTGGGTTGAGTGATACATCATTTGGATTTTGGAAGTTCTCGAAGCTTTCTGCAATGATACCAATCTGTGTGGTTTGGGTGGCTAAACAAATGATTTAGAAATTGAAAAAAAAAAAAAGGATTTCATTTGCATTATTTTTAAAATATGCCATTGTAGTAATATCCTATACTGTTAAATGGTATGACCCATCTGATGTGTGTATTTTTTATTAGAAATAATGTAAAGTGAACAGATCATTTTCATTAAATCAGAGCTCCAGCTGTGCGGATTATCAAAGTTATTTGTAATGTTGCTCCCCTTTTCTGCGACTCATTAAGTTCTCCTTTGAAGAATGACTCACGTAAAAGGCCAAACAGAGGCAGACTGAGAGGAGTCCACCAAGAGCTCTGTGTGTGTGTGTGTGTGTGTGTGTGTGTGTGTGTGTGTGTGTGTGTGTTCATCATGGCCGTCAGAGAGGAAGCCTGTTTATTTCAAAGACAGTCTTACAGGGTCACAGTCTGAAGGTTGCGGTGTGTCCTGAGACGTCAGCTACAGTTGACCTCTTTGCTGTTTCTGAGCTGACAGAATTTTTCCGACATGACCTTTTACATGTGATTGATCTTCTGCTAGTTTGCAGATGAGCCTGCAGTTAATTGTCAGTTACCTCCATATCAGTGTCATCATGTCAGTTCACAGAAAGAGCATCGTCTTGATCTCGTTACTTGAATTGTTTTTGTTGTTTTAAGTGTTTGGTCACCATCTTTGTGTGTACTGTATGATAAGTCTGCTTCTGACCTAATATTGCATTGCACGCCTGGTCGAACCGGACTCTTCACACACTACATCCTCGGCTTCCTTGTTTGCATGCTTGTCAAAGAATAAGCTTCTCTTCCACCAACTCTCTGATCGCACTGAATGTGATGTATGATGTTCAGTTCAAACCGTTTTGTCCCTTGAGGGAAAACTGATTAACAGATCGTGGGTGAAAACACAAAAACAACATTCAAGAGGACAAAGGGCATCACAACAACCGAAGGAAAAAGAAAATGAAACCGTTACAATAGTCAAACCGTTTGAATGAAAGCAATATTTCAGTGTTGATGATCAGGGCGCACAAGTTTTTTAGCAAATGAAGAGCATTTAGTGCACTTCGTACAATGTGTTTATGTGCATCAGTGACCTTTTTAAGATGGATGAAGGATTGTTTAAGGGGCATATTTGTTGTATTTGTTGCTTCTTAAGAAATGACAAACTAACTCTCAACATGATCTGATTTATCCTGGTTTTCACAGCTTTTAATACTTTTCCTCTCGTCCCAGAAAAACGCTGTGCAGTCTGCCAAGCTGATGGCCATGTCTGTATTGATGACGTACATTGTCCGATACGATATATGTGGTTCACTGAGCAGTCTCACACTTATATGTTTGATGACAAAATTTTTCATGTAAAGAAAGTCGAATTATCTTTTAAATCGCCAACCATCACGTGTGTATTTCACAGCACAAGCTAACGGGGATCAAAAAATATCCCTCTCCACTGACTATTGCTCATATTTTTTCTGAATGAAGGTACCATGACATGGAAGTAGAGGGGCGTGACTTTGGGCACTCAGAAGAAGCCACCTCACTGTTAGAGTGTGAATGTGTGTGTGAATGGGTGAATGCTGCCTTGTGTTATGAAAGAATTTTGAGGGGCTGAAAGACTAGAAAAGTCCTATATACATACGTTTCCGTTTACCATTTACCATAATTGCATTATTAAATGTGACACCAGCGTGTCATTGAAGCTACATTGTACCAGTAAGTGACACATTCTCAGACGGTTCACGTTGTCGCAGTTTCTGCTATGGAACAATATGAACGATGTCTTCCTTAATGGACTGAGGTGTTCACACTGATTGATAAATTTGGTCTGTTGGATTTGAGTCGAGCTCCTCAACAGAATCAACTCGGCAAACCTGAAACTGCTGTGGAGGAGGAAACAAGCCAGCTCTCTCTGAGGGCTTGGCTTTGATCACGGTAATTAAGAATGATGTGTGTGTGTGTGTGTGTGTGTGTGTGTGTGTGTGTGTGTGTGTGTGTGTGTGTGTTTTGCTTGCTCGTGTGCACAACTGTGTGAGGGAAACAGATAGAGGTGTCACATTCTATTCCATGGCCAAAGTCTAATTAGTGTAACACATCATCAGGACGGCGGGATACTAACAGAGCAGGAAGCTTTGCTTTGTCACCTTGAGCTCGTCATTGACGTTCATGGCTCGTTATGTTTGATTGAGAGTTGTGGAAACTGAAGCGTGCAGAGCTAAGGGACACGCGGCTCCTCCAAAATTCAATAAGCCGTTCATCAAGATTGTGTGCAGATTTTACCTGTCAGTGTTTGTGTTTCTCTCAGTTACAGCAGCTGTTTTTCTTTCTTCTTCCTGCAGAATCAAACTGCACCTACTTTAAGTTTTTCACTACGGGGGAAAACACCGTGTTGTTCCAGAAGACAACGCGCAAGAGTGAGTCACACACCTCTTTTGGCTCTCCTGGCCTGCTGTTCCACCTTATCCTCCCACTCCCTCCCTTTTCATCTTCTTCACCTCTCCCTCTTGATGTCTCTTGGCCCCTTCATCTTTCTCTTCATTTGCTTCCTTCATTCCTTTCTCTTTCCGTCCTCTCCTTCTCCTGCTGTCTCCATCACCTCCTCACTCTTTCAGGCTGCCCATTGTCTGCTCTGTGAGTGTTTGAAATCTATTCCGCCTACGCTGCGTTCAAGTGTCTCTGAGCTGCCGTCTAACCTCTCATTTCACTGGCAGCTCCATAATGTATTAAGATCACACGGTGCTATACACAGAGTGCACAAAGACAGACGTACATTGAAATCTCATTATTCACTGGTGCCACATCACTGTCACGCCGCAGGCCTCATCGCGTTGATTTAATAAAACAGCCATGAGAGGAGAAAATGCTGCTCTGGAGCTGCTTGTTTTGATTTAAAACAACAAATTTCTTGCCTCTTGTGAATCAACAGTATGTAATTTCTGCCACTAGAGGTCTCTCAATCAAATCAATAAAAAAAAAACGAGTTTTATGACAAAGTCAGAGATGGTTAGTAGAGAGCAAGACCTCCCAGTAAAAGCTCATTTCCTGTACCAGTGTCACATGGGTTTCGCCAGGGCCCCGCCCTTTTAGGAGACAGGAAGCAGTCTTGGGTCCATTCATTCTTATGGGACAAATGAATGTGATCACAGAGACACATATCTTCTGAACATTCTGACACAAAAATGCCTTTTTTCAGAGAGAAAATTAACTTTGTTCAAGACCTGTCTCTGTTTTAGCAACACACTTTTGGGAACCGGTGCTTCCTGCCTTGCTTTGCAACAAACGTAAGCGGACATTTAAATGGTCTTATAGGTGAAACTGTGAAATAAAAGTTGAAACTTACATCAAACAAATATCATGTGACACAAAATCCATCTGCTTTAATCCATTCACAAGATGTTATAACACTTCCAGACAAGGAGAGACATGACTCCGCCCACTTAGGGGACAGGAAGTGTAAATGGTTTCACACCACTGGCACACTGTACAGTGGGAGATCATGTATTAATATCGACTATTTTGAAATAGTGAAGCAGCGTGGGCTCATGAGAGTTTGTTGCTGATTGAAACCTATAAAATGTAACTCAAGGAGAAATGGTCCCGGATGAGGAAATGTATTAGAAATGTATTTATGCTACGCTGAGTCTTATTTGGCGTCTTCCTTCCTCACTGTGACGAATCATCAGGTGGTACTGTGTCGCCGCGGACAAGTGACTAAATGAAATGCACCGGGAATGAGAAAATGATATACAATCCACATGGTCCAGTTTGAGCAATTTTCAGGGTATAGAAACACTACAGGACACGTGAAAGTTGCTAGGTATGGTTAATTCACCCTTCTGAAGAGAACGTCTGCGATTATTTGGTCAAAAATTTGCTAAGCGAGAGAGAGAGGGGAGCTAGGAGCCTTGGGGACCAAAGTTATTACGCCTGGAAAAATAGTTCCTTACAAGTGCTGCCTTACTAGCTGGAATATTAGCGTAAGGAAGGATTTTGACACAGACGTTCTTTTTAACTAACGTTGTCACACATTTTCAGCTACTTTCTGCCACGTTTCTTTCAATATGGACAAAATCTAATGGATTATTTTATTGTTTGGTGTTTTATAAGCCCAAGCGGGCTGGGCATACAATTGTATGCGTGACACAATAATACAATAAATAAAAATTTCATTCATTCATTGTAAACAAACACCGTATCTCATAGATAAAGCTAATTTGGGTAAAAATGGGGGATTTGTTGAGGGTTGACATTAAATTTCATGAGTCTTTTGTGTTATTTGTATTCATGCAACAAATTTTCTGAAGTTTTGAAATTTGTCATTATTTCCTAAACTTCCAAAATGTGCTCTCTATAACATCAGTGAAATGATAAGGATCTGTCTATTTTACTCATGGAAATGTACCAGAATACATCAATTAAAGGTCAGTTACGTAGGTCGTAGGCATGAGGACCGAACCACAGCCATGACGATATTACAGTACAACATCACTCCGTCTCGTGTGATATTGCTTTTATACAACAGTTTAAATAGCGATGCTGAGATTAAACTCTCACTGTTGCCTTGGCAACGCAGCGCACACAGGCTGCCGCTGGGCCAGGCACTCACAGCGCTACACTACTTTGTATCAGTATACAAACTGATCTGCACGTTGCCGTTGATTGTGCAGATTGTTGACAGGCACGGCCGAGTCTGAGGATCGATCTGACAGAACGTGGCTCCATTTTTTCCTGCTGTCCATGGATGGCTTCCAGTAACTTTTCAATGAGCTCTCAGACCTGCAAGACAAATGTTATTTTTTAAGGGTGCAACTATCATTAGGGCTAATTAATATCACACATAGCCATCACGACTCTACAATAATGTTACGTGGTTAAAGCAACATCTTACCGGTGCCCACTGACTGTTTTTATCTCCCTCGCTTCAAGTCCCATCTGACAGCTTCTGGATGGCAGTGGCCCTGAGGCTGTGAATGGTGTAAACAGCCCATGTTCAAACGCTATTTTAAAAGAAATCCATGTTTTAGGCTGGTAGATTGGCAGCAGCTGACTGAATTAATGTCACAGTGTAACTGTTGATCGCAGCTGTAAATTAGAATATTGTCACGGTAAGTGTTGATGCGGAGTAATATGTACGAGTAATCGCTTGGCCAGAACTAACCGTTGTATAAAGCCCTTTCAATGACTTCATCAGTTCAGTTCTAAAAAGTGTCCTTCTTCTCTGTACAGATTTGAACGTAGCAGCTGCCATGTTGGCCCTGTTCAGCCTGTTCCTGATGGTGATGGGGGCCATATGCATCACAATGTCTCTCAGCAAAGAGATTCTTTTTTTCCTGAAGCCAGCGTCTGTCTGCTTTATTCTGTCAGGTCAGTGAAGGCAACAACACACCAGGAAACTTTTGGTACATTAAACAGGCTGAGGGCTGTGGGTGTCCTTTGAAAGAATTTCTCACCCTGGTTACATTTGTGCCACGTCTTGTGCACCTGCTTCACTTCGGACCTTCACATACTTTCAAAATAAGTCAAAATTTACATTTCTGTTTCCCCTTTATTCAGCAGTCAACATGGATGACAAGAGGCTGGTTTGTGATATTGGGAGTCAGCACATCTTTAATGAACCACAGCACAGTTTTTATAAAAAGAACACGTTTTGGAAGGAAACAGGAGAGCTAAATAACAAATTGCAAACTGTCATCTAACTTTATAAACATAGCAGACAAAAAGGAAACTTTGCAAATGAGAAAGCGAACATTTGCTTAGCTGAGGAAAAAGCTGCATTGCCACACTGCTCGACTCAATCTGACAATCAATCTTTTTTCTTTCCCTTTCTGCTGCATTTTTCTCTCCTGCTGTATGTTAGAAATGTGCAGTGTGTCACAAAACATAATATTGGGGGCGTCTCAAGTCTCATATTTGTCATTTCCACACTCCTCGATCCTCGCTTGAACCAGAAGTTGCTTTGGCAATGCAGTTCAAGTTTAAGTGGCCCTTATTAACTTCTCTGCAATGAATTAATTCAGATGTACTAACATAAAGGAGTCCAAAGAGCAGTGATGTTTAACGCACAGGTAATACGAGAGTGATAGTCCATAAAAAAGTCATATCGGGAATTAGTGAAAATTGGAAAAACAGATGAGGGGCT
>JAQLOL010000008.1:1897965-1913071 GCA_029783665.1 Naso thynnoides | reverse complement strand
GATAATATCAAACACGTTTGATATTATCGCAAGCCCAAGACTAGGGAAAGACTGGTATGATTACCACCTTAAATTTAATGATCGAGATGACGGGAGCACACCGAGATGCCCGCAAGACTCCTAAAGATTTACCAAAGACTGTCAGTTTTTAGTTTGGGACTATGAAAATTGTTTGGTGTAAGCCCAGCATAAGTCTCTTTGTGAATGGAAGGAATTAGTTACCCGAGCGTGACTACGGAAAAGAAAACACTCAGTGATCCGTCATATTTACCTGCAAGACTTAAATCATATTGGAAATTTATGTTGTTTTTTGCAGTCAATAATTCACAAGACACAGCCACATTTTCATATAGAACTTTATTGAATATATCTATATATTTATATATATACGTATATATACCTTATATTTTTTGTCTTTTCCGTTGAGGATCAGAATATTGTATTGCTTCCCCTTTGCCTTATTGTTCTTTACATGTAGCTGCTGAGTGGGAACACACCAGTTTTCCATTAAGAGTTTAAGGTTAGTCTGCCGTCAGTAGCCTGAGTGTTGGGAAAAGGAGGCGGAGACTCACGCTGCCTTTAAAACGGCTTTCACACCAGGAAATGAATAAAAACAAAGAAACAGAATGCCCGAATTCTCACTAACACACTACAAAATGATGCATGTCTGTTAATTTTCAACGATTTTCTAACGATTCACAGATTTCCTAGAAGCATGAGGCTGATGTGTTTTGTCAACTTTGAGTTTACCATCGAAAAACCACTGACAACACAGACACAGACCACATTTAGCCCCGATCCCAGCACTGAGGCTACTGACGGCAAGTCACAGGCAGGCGTGAAGCCTTTTCTAGCCCAGAGTTACAGATTCAGGAGCTCCGAAACAACATAACATTAAGAATATCTACACATACCACCACAAAATTAAATAGATTGATATAAATTCTACCGCCTACAGTTACACACTAGTCAGAACATTAAAAAACATTGATTATTAGGCTACGTTGGTAATGTTTGAAAAATAAAAACAAGTCAACAGCCTGCAAGGAAGTGAAGACCAAATGATGATGGAAGAGCGCCAGAGGAGGGATATTAACCGATCAAAGAGAACAAATACAAAAATAAGCTGAAACTAGAATAAAAACTTAGAAAATGAGTCGTGACAGAAAACAAATTACAGTCAGGAAACATTTTAAAATCATGAAATTGAAGAAAGAAGAAATAAACAAGTGAAAAACATGAAAATATAAAAGAAAAACGACACAATAATAACATTTACAGTAAAAATAATTTAATTTAGAGTAATGTTAGAAAAAGAGAAACAAAAGATGTGCCCTTGAGGATGGCACAAAGCTCCCAGTTGTTCCAGGGAAGCTGCTCAGAAACCAGCAGCAGACCGGTTTAACTGGGCGAGTGCCAGTCTGAACGTGAGTGAAGGTGAAGCCGGGTGTTGCTGAAACAGAGCATGCACGCTCAGTCAACTCTCCTGGCGCGATGGCGTTCATGAAAACAACGATTCAAAGATGATTTTTACACGTTGTCACTCTCTCACGGTTTGTCCACATGCTTTCCACGTGACACCACTGACTTTAGTGTACATAAGCAAGAGAAAGAAACCTCCCAAGTCCTTCAAAAGAAATATAAAAAAACAAAAATTACAAAAAAGAAAAAAAGATCTCAAAATGTATAAATACCCTGCAAGAACCAGTACGATCATAGAAACACCAGCAACATGGTTTTAATACTCGAAGAGTTACAATCTCATGTAACCAAGAGATGATCAATCACTCAGAATGAAAAGACAACCCATAGATTACCATGTACAGACATTATGTGCTTTTCTCAAAGTGAATGGACCGATAATATACTCAATAATACATTTATTATTCTAGTTTTGTGAAATAGTATATAGTTCTATAGTTTCCTCGTTCGCTCTTTCTCCGTCATGTCGTCAGACAGGGTTCATTTGGATTCAAAATGCATTCACAGTTCAGTTCGTCAGTCCAATAGTCAGATTAAGGACACGTGAAGAGTTTTAGTCCAAAATGTCGCACAGTGCATCCATGACAGAGATTTTCCCCCCTTAAATAATGTCAGAAATACACTGCGCTGAAATCGACCCATAAATTCTATTCAGGTAATTTTCACCTCTTTGATACTAAATATGTGCTTCAGTTTTGTGTTATTTTGTAAGAATAAATGAGGAACTTGCTTGGATAAAACGGTTCATATCTCATACTGGAGTAACATGATTTTGATTTTAAGCTTCTGATCTAAGTTCTAACTAAAACTCCCCCCGAGTGTAAACTGAATTGAGCCCCACCCTGTCGCATGCGGTTGCAGCCCTTTGCAGGAACACTCGACACATGACCGCCTGTAGCCTTTGGCATGAAATCTTCATCGTAAACAGTCGTGCAAACCCTGGAATCAATTTGTGCCGATCGCATTTAGTGCGTAAAAGTCAGTTGTAGCAGCTCTTTCATCAACTCTGAAGACGAGTTAAGCCACATTTTCCCTTTCTGATGACCCAAAGTGAGCATAATCCATGAGCATTTTGTATAAATACTGTTAAATAATATTGAGTTTGAATCTCGGGAAACTCCTTCATTTGTACTTTTTACCTGCAAAATAATCAAACCGCAATTTATGAGCCACTGCCTTCACAACATTTTTTGATCTCCTGTTGGCGGATTGATGCTCGTGTAGATGACTGCGTGTGAAGACAGACATTTAAATAAAGCTGATGTTTCTGGTGTGTTTGGTTTTAGTTAGTTGCTACTATGTTTTGGGTTCATTGTGTTCAGTGGGAGAAAGTAGAGGCATCGACCATCATCAAAGGAGAGCTATTATGCTTTTACATCTTCTCTGGCCTATAAATGTTGTTACAGTGTCGGATACTCGTGTTGAATGATGTCAAAGCGTCGCTTAAGAAGGTTCGTGCATTTGGAAGTGAGCCCTGCAGGCTGCTTTAGTCGGCTCTGCACGCTGTGTTTTACAGTGTTTTTTTTTAAACAGTGTTTTTTCAGTGATGTTAATGTGTGCTGGCCTTCTTCATGAGGGCATATCACCTCCGCGCACAGTGTTAAGTGTAAAGCGTTTTTTCCAGGTGAATGAAGAACAGCTAACTTTGTTAAACTTTCCTAAAGAGGAAAACACCAGACGGAAGTTGACAGCGTTCCTGTTTCTCGTGGATTTATTTCGTGTGGATTTATTTACTTCCTCAACATGAGCACACGAGCTGGATTAACGGCGCAACTGCTGCTAAAGCACATTGCTTTGCCGTGTTGAAGAGTGAGGAACGTGAGCTGTATGTAACAATTTATCAGTGTCCTAGCTGTGTTTATTTTGTGTCAGTAAAGGGGTTGTGAGAACAGCGGAGTGCAGAGGCGCACGTGGGGGGGTAACCAACACAGACAGTTTTGAGAGAATGCAGAAAATACGAGGAAGACAGAGGGCGTGAGTCACAGTTTTCTGAAGATCTACAGATCCGTAGTTTAGTCAACTGTGTTCAGCTGCTCTTTAGCAGTCCAAAAACAAAATTAAAGACTCGAAAATAAGTATATCAGCTCTCCTTTAAACACATCTGAGAGGAAAATAAGAGAGGCCGGCGAGAACAGCCCAATGTCACTATTCTTTTTTGGCTACAAGGTTGGATAACAGCTAACAGATCATTAATAGCAGGGGCTTAAATCAATCTAAATATTAAAATGCGGAGAATTTTTTGTAAAGGCAGCTCTTGACTTTCAGGGAATAAGAAACTGAGTGAAATTATCCTGAAACAAAAGCAGCGGTCTGCTTCCCTTTTGGCCTTAATTCTGTAAATATTTCAAACATTTCATCGACGACTCCAGACACAGATCAACATCAGATGAAGTCACCTGTTCAGATGGATGTCGACTGCAGTTGTGTGATGTAGGTGGAGTGCAAAGTCTGTGGCTACGCTGTTCTGTGTGTGTGTGTGTTCATGTCACATGCCTGAGGTCACACTCTTGGGACCGAGGTGAAGTAGCCGCTGTTGACCTTGAACCGAAGGTCGACCTGTGTCTTAGCTGCTTGTTTCTTTGCTGAATGTTCCCGTCTGTGTCTCTTTGTTTTTTAAGGACAAAAATGTAACAGAAGGTCGTCGCTTTAACCATATGGACATTTTTTAAATGAATATTTATGATGTTCATAAGTCCAGAATACTGGAAAAAGTTTGATTTTGTGGTCTGAGCTCAAACTAGCGGTGTGTGTGGCCACTTTTAACCTTCACGTTTTGTGACTACAAAGCCCAGCTTGGCTGTTTTTTGTTAAACTGAAGTTTAAATCTCCTCACAGCTGATGAGCTTCCTCCTCCTGCCTCCTAAGCAAGGCACTTAACCTCCAAATGCTGCACTGGCAGACTGGTTTTTCCGGGAAGCTCCCAGTTGTGTGACAATGATTTGAGACAATGATAAAATGCAGTGACGCTGAAATTTTGTAACCCTTTGTGCTGATGCTCCACTTCACCACTGCTGTTTTAACCTGCAGCAAACAAGATGTTTCGAGGCAAGGTCATGACCGGTTTAAGGCAGTTTTCATGAATTTGCTCATATTTTCAGGTGTTGGATGACTGTTTACGATACTGGTAAGTAATTATGGCAGCTAGATACCTCAGGCTTAAGGACAGAAATGTTACCGTCGAAGTGTTCAGCCCTACTCACCCCCCTCTCTCTCCTTCTCTCTCTCCCCCCTCTCTGAGGTTTCATTTTAAACTGGCGTAGTTTTCCTGTTAAGTGTATCTGAGTTGCTATCCCTGTCCCGTTTGGCTGTCAGTCGGTCCAGGGTTCCCACGTTGCCCCTGTCCCGCTCCCTCTCCATGGTGGCGGTAGATATCGGAGCAGGCGGTGCCGGTGTAACGGCAGATGTGGACGTGTTCAGTGGGGCTGAATTCTGGGCTACAGCTGCTGCCGCTGCCAAGTTGGACTTAGAGTGAGACGGGAGCGTGCCGCTGCCTATCACTGCTCCTCCTGTGCCGCCGCCACCGCCGCCACTGGAATCTTTTGGGAAGTAGTTGTGGAGCTGGTACATGGTGGCGCGGTCAACTGTGCCGTAGAGAGGTGGGGCGCCGCCTCCCAGGCTGCCCAGCTTGGAGTCCCTCGACAGGGTGTACATGGAGATGTCGCCACCTCCTCCGCTTCCACCGCTGCTGGTGTGGTGCGGATTGGGCAGAGTGGCCACAGAGAAGGGCGGGGCAGAGGGCGGCAGGCTGAAGGTCTTGGAGGCACCGATGGGGGAGGTCTCCTGCGAGTGCGGCGGGTCGGTGGAGCGTGAGCTGGAGCGAGAGCGCCGTCTGAAGCGGTAGCTGGGTAGTCGCAGCATGGCGTGCGTGGTGCTCTTAAAAAGGTCGGTGCGCGAGCGGCAGCGCAGCTCCTTGTTCTTCTCGATGTAGATGTTGACGGCGAGGACGCCAACCATCTCGGCCAGGATGAAGGACAAACCACCGAAGTAGAAGGACCAGCCGTAGGAGTAGTGCCACTTCTTGTCCTCATCCTTTTTAGGCGAGATGTCACTCAGTGCTGCTGAGAT
Organism: Naso thynnoides; assembly: GCA_029783665.1. Classification (NCBI taxonomy): domain Eukaryota; kingdom Metazoa; phylum Chordata; class Actinopteri; order Acanthuriformes; family Acanthuridae; genus Naso; species Naso thynnoides. The sequence goes on along the minus strand of JAQLOL010000008.1, from coordinate 1,907,524 downwards.
GTACACGATCACTCCAATGATGTTGCTGAGCCCTGAAAAAATATACGAGACTTCTACTGAAAGAGCTCCTCTGAGACAAATTCACCTGCAGCTTCATTAAATTGTTTTCCAGGCAGAGATACTGGAACTGTTTCCTTTCAATTATACAGAGAGGAGGCGGCATAATGTGAAAGTCAATCTGCATATTAAGACTTCTTATTATGCCTGTATTTGATTGAAAGATCTGAGCTTAATTTGAGTTTTAAGTGGATTAAGGCAGACTGGAAGGACAGAGACATCCATTAAAAGCGGAAAAAGCAGAAACAACCGGAGCTAAAATGCTGAAGCAGTTATCACATTATGAATTTCTGTTTTAGTAAGATTTTAACCCAATAAGAAACTTTGTCTCTAGGCTGTAGTCTTACCTGCAGCCACAAACAGTATCCCTCCCCCGAGGATGATGTTTCTCTTGCTCTTGTAGAAGCCACTTGAAGCCACACAGACTCCACCCAGCAGCAGCAGGATGGCGCTCAGGATGGGGAAGATGCTGGAGGCTCGCACCACACCTGCACATGCCGTCAGAAGCACATAAACTTGTTTGGCTTTCTTTGGACTTTGTTTTGTTTGATAAATAAGACTATTTATACTAAAATAATGAGGAACAAATATTGAGTTTTTTTGAAGGCTCAACACCACATGAAGGTGCAAAGTTAACAGCCGTGCGAGTAAAAGTGTTACCACGACGTGCTACAGCTGATACTATAACTTGGCTCTTGAACAGCTGCTTTCTATAGGTTTGCTACATGATATTAAGTGTATGTATTATATTGTGTCTTGTGGTATTGGAGGAGCCTGTAATATTAAATGTAAATTATTAGAACTGAAGGATTGATTTTTTGGGAGTTGGAATCATAGTGGGGAGTAAAGTCAGAGTCCTGATTTCTTTGATTCTTCTTTAAAAATCTCAAACTCACAAGTTCCCAAGAGCAGAAGAATTCCAATACTAAAGTGCTGCAGTTCCCATGTTGCATCTTTTGTATGCACAAATATTTATTTCAAAGAACGCATAGGACAATGCGTTCGGCAAATGGTGTTATAATGCTGTGCATTTGTTGCAGAGCAACAAGTCAACTTTCAATAAACTGGCTTCATCTTTCCAGCCAAGGACCTCACAAAATCCAGTTAAAAATCAGCTCAACTGAAGATGGAGGACAGGTTGTGTAAAAATATCAAGTTCTTAATATTCTGACACCAACATCAGGAACAAAACCTGGAGAGAAATCTGCTCAGAATTCAGAATAATCAGCGAGGATGATTTCCTGTTTTAATGTAACTGGTAGGATGGGCCACATGCAGAGGATCAATTTCCCCATGGGGATCAATTAAGGAAATATTATTTTTATTATTATTATTAAATGCTGCCGATGCTAAATGGTACAAGGGGTAGTGGCGGCTCAGTCTCGACTGGACATAAGCAGCAAAATCTCCAACACATTTTGGGTTTTATGCTATTTAGCTGCTGCATCGAAGGCTGGCTTCACATGGTGAAACTTTCACACAGCTTTAGTTGCCTGAAACTCGAGTGTGACTAAGTTGCAACTGGGTTGCACAATGTAAAGCCCTCTGCAACACACTTGAAACTTGGCTGAATCTCAGCTGAATCGACGGCAAAGCTCTTAACTTTTAGAAACTGGTCTCATGCAACAGCCAGTCAAAATGCTAATAACGTGCCATGTGACAATGTCCCGCTACTGTTGATGCTGTCTCATTTTCATTTCAACGCAATGTCGGTTTGTCACCAAAATGGACCAAAAAATAAAACAGAGGATGGTCTGTTGGACCTTCAAAGCAGATTATCCTCATTGACTCCATGCAAGGTAACACAAACAGATTTTCATTTTGTCAAACAGCTGAGTCATGTCAACAAACAAATAACAGCCAGGCAGTTAGTGGGTTACCCGCTAGCCTAGAAACACAACATGACCAACACATAAAACTATTACATCAAGTGTGTTTCATGAGACTTTGGTCACTTTGAATTTCGTCGTGTAACTGTGTAGTTGCATGGAGATTAGGTTGCAGTTGTCAGTTACGTCATTCAACAACATGTGGAGCTTCAGACTGACAGCAAAGGGTCGACGGCAGATTCCAGGAGGAAGTGAAGCTGGACCCAGATTTCTTTGGTCTGCATGTTCAGTATAGAATCTGCTTTATTTGCAACTGGAAAATCAACTCTGCTGACTATAAAGCAGTGGCAGCTGATACGAAACATAAAATTAGTCGTGTTTAATAGCAACAAAATAATCATTTCCTTTAACAGCCACAGCTGGCCAGCAGCTGTTGCATCATATCTCCTGAAACCGTCTACAATATTTGCAGTGCTGGCGTCTCACGCAGCCGTGATGATGCAGAGACACTATATTATGTCTCATGAGGTGGGGACATGTGAAAAAGCAAATCCTTTAAGTTTTCAAGGTGACTTTTTTTTTTTTAGCAGCGTTAGCTTTTGTTTGCCTCTGACGGGAAAGATAAAGCTGTGATAAGCACACATTCAGTCTGTCAGAGCGTCCAGCAGAGTCTGCAAACGATTCTCTGATTCCTTTTTAACATGAAAAGACAAACTGTGGATGTTTGCATCTTGAGCATCATGTATGGCTGCACGACGAGAATGAGGTTTATGGTGATCCTGACAAACGCTCGCCGTGTGTTACCTTGACATTTATTAAACTCAGATGATAGTTACATTCTCAGTTCTTGTTTTTTAAAGTAGAGCTGATATATTTTGACAATTAAAAGATTTGGCTATTTCAATAACCAATTAGTGATTTCATTTTGGAAGTAGAAAAGACAAACTGACGCTTCCAGAATTTGCAACTTTTGTCATTTATTAAGATTAAACAGTTTTGGCTTTTGGGCTTTTGTTTGGATAAAAGACGAGCAATCTGAGGACGTCACCCCGGACTAAAAGGCATTTCTTTGCCATCTCTACATTTCATAAGCTAAATAAATTATAAATGTAAAAAATAAGTGACAGATGTAAAGATCTCTGGTGAGAATTCCTGTGAGCTACATCTCAAAGTTTGTGAATACACTTCAGTGCAAAGTGATGTCACGGACGAACGGAGGAAGTTTTACTTTTTGTGTCTGTTACAAGTTTTTGAAAGATTTTTTTCGACATTGCAAGATGCTTCATTGATTTTATGTGACTCTTTTTAAAGTATTTTTTGAAACTACAGTGATCGCTTGAATTAAAAATATCTGGGGCACGTATGTCTCGATTGTCTTTACTCTAAACTCTGAGCATTTTCTATTATTAAAATAAATCGAACAGTTTGTGCAGCCTGTGCAGAGGCAACATCTTTCTTGTTCAGTCAAGGCTGCACAGCAAAGCAGACACGATAATCTAAGATAGCATCACAGCCTCCTTCGCAGAAATAGATATCTTTATATAATATATGGATGGAACATATACTTTCCGGGCAAAAGGCTCAGAGCTGTTCGAAAAGAATTTGCCGTCTCAATGGAGGCAGGATGTGAAACCTGAATCCTGAGCTGAAAATAATCCATTAGTGAAGGCTGTCCTTTGAATCCATCTGTGAAAAACGCTGCAGCACACCCCCAGACTCCCAACCAACCCCATGCACCTGGGCATTTAAATACACACACACACACACACACACACACACACACACAAACACACACACACCTCCAGGAACGCTTTGCTTGAAATCTGACATCCGTGCATTGATGTCCGCCCACCATCCCCTTCTGTCCTTTCTGTATCCGTCTGTGTATGTGTGTGTGTGTGTGTTGTCCTCTGGTGAGATGTGTGTGCGCACACTGTGTGTAGCCTACGGGCTGAAAAGATGTTTGTGTGTATGTCTGTGTGCATTTGCTGTTGTTCACTTGTACGTGTGTGTGTGTTTGTGCGTGTCACTCACGCAGCAGATACTCTGCAGCATCTTGGTCGTAGTCTGCGTCATCTGGGAAATGGTTGATCTGGGAACACACACCTCGCTTCAAGCCTGTGGAAAGACAGAAAGGAAGAGGAAGAGATGGTGAGAAGGAGAGTGGAGGGAAGTAGAGGTCACAGGAAAGACAGGAAAGAAAGAAGAAATGTTGAAAAGAGGAGAGAGCTGAGAGCAAAGTTGGGTGAGAGAAACCCACCAGAAGGACAAACATGGAAACGAACAAAACATGTTGAGAAAATCTGAAAATGGCGAGAAGAGAGGAGAAGAGGAGTGATAAAGGAAGGACAAAGATAATGAGGAAGAGATGTGAAAATCACAGATACAAAAAGAGAAGTAAGGCAAAAAATGAAAAAGACGATAGAAACAAAACAGACAAGAAAAAAAAAACTGATGATGAGATACAAAAGCATAACTGTAAGTGAAAAAAAGTAAAACACAGAAAACAAAAAATATTAATTATAGACTCGATCTTAAAGTCCAGTCATACAACATGAGCCAATCAAAAAAATACCAGCAGCTCCTTGTGGTTCTTTGAGCTAAATGCTAAACACACACACATCCATGCTAACACGCCAACGTGTTAACTGCAAATGTTTAGAAGCATCTTATTTTCTTTTTTTCAATTTTAACGATTGCCATTCAGCAAGGTTTTTGTTCAAACTGGGCAAAAAAGCGACAAGATGAGAAGTTACAGGAGAAGTCCCTTTTTTTTGCACATTAAGCCCTGTGATAAGGATATTTACGATCATATAAAATGTTCTACAACATTATCATGATGAATGGTGCAGTGATGAGAGCTGGGAGCTGATGCCACTGCTGGTTTAGAACAACGGAGGCAGAGGAGCATGTCAAGAGCTTCGACAATCTGCCGAAAAATGCTAGTTTTAAAAGACGAGTTAATCCCTGAATGTTCAGTGTTGACTGGAAACAGCTCTTTGTTTGATTCCTGAAGCAGCTGAAAGAGCAGCTTCTGGGTTAGAAGCTGTTGTTCAACTTTGTGTTTTAGTGTCGGTGCACAAGAGGACACCACTAAACGTTCAGCGATTGTCTCGTCTCTTGAAACAAACGTTTTTCGACGGATTGTTGAAGCACTTGCAATGAGCTCCAGGTCTCGTGACTCCACCATTAATTGTAACAAAGCTGCTGAACATTGCATATGTTTGTAAATATCCTTATTATGAGGCTTAATGTGCAAAAAATAAAATTCTCCTTTAAGAGATCAAAGTTTTCCATCTAGTAATTATCGAGACGTATCACTGAAAATCTAGAAAGTAAATTCAATGGCCGTGCGGAGGGGAATTTTACAGAATCACCAAAATTGTTACAGCACATTTTCTGGAAAACATAAAGTTTTTATGAAACTTCATCTCAATCCATGTTGACACATTTTAGTCTGGACCAAAGTGGTGAAAGGTCTGTTTCCATCCCTGCAGCCATGCGGCTATAAAACGCTTGTTTAAAAGAATGACGGACGCTTGATCAGAAAGCAAATTATTTTAATTAATTGTTAATTGTCAGAATAGGTGGAAAAATGAAATCATTTCAATTAGTTTACAACTTTTAACAAACTTAAGTGAAAAACTCATAACCTTAAACGCCACGCTTCCTTCCTCCACCTCTGTATATGTGAACATATTAACCAAAAAATCTGTTACCATGTGCAGTTACTGGACAAAGCAGCAGCTTCTGTTCATAACAGACTCATAACACAAACTGCATTTGTTCACTTACATTTCTTATCGAGAGGGAATATTTGTGTACCTTGACAGCTATTTGTGCATTTCAAGGACAAAACAAACATGAAGAGAGAAGAGAGATCCCACGTTGCTTTGCAATAAAAATGAGACACAAAAGAAAAAAAAAACAAAGACAAAAAAACAAAAAGAATGTGAAAAACCAAGAGAAAAACCTGAGGCAAAATCCGTCTTTTTAATACAGACCCTCACATACAACCTGGATGAAACAGAGTTTGTAACAGGAGCAGAAATTTACTAAGGAAGGGAAAAAGAATCTACAAACGCAGCCAGCAGCCAGCAGCCAGCAGAGTGGGACGAAGAGGCAGGTAGTTTCCTGGTAGTTTCTCCTGACATGTCACCTCTTTCACTCAAACACAAGAGCCTGTATGATAAATTGTTCTGGAAGCCTCATCTCATCTGTGTGTGTCCGCTCCTGTTAAAGCCGCCTGTCAGCTGCAGCGGCACAGGAAAAAACTACTTAATCACTCCCTGAATGAGTCACCACTCAAATCTGAGCTGTGGGGCGTCACGATGGGCTTTATGTTCAATGCAAGTATGTACGTGTGTGTGTGTGTGTTTGTGTGTTTGTGCCTTCAAATAAATGGGAAAAAATATCTTCTCTTCTGAATAGTGCACCATTGTGGCACATGTATGAATGACGTATTTCATATAATGTGTGAATTCAGACAGCGAGCTGCTGCTTGTGCGTCTGCAGCTCGGCAACATCGATGCTCCGTGTTTTGATTAGCAGCAGGAGCAGCGCCTGTTCTGCGCACTACGTACAGTAAATAAAGAAGGAATGTGTGGCATTTTGACATGAGGCAAGCATTGTTTATTTGTCTGACTTGTCTGTTTACCGTAAATGAAAAAGCGCAAAATTCAAAAAACTTGGATTTTGAAGAAAACATGCAGTCAGGATTTGTTGTTTTGTTTAAATCAGGAGAAATGTTTCTAAGTGATGCATCTAAAAACGTTCAAAATATTGATAATGAAAGTACCACTAAAATGTTCACTGACAATTTATTAGTTATTAACAGTTTTTCCATCCAGAACTTTTTAGCATTTGCTGGTTGTGATTACATGATTATTAACTCGGCAAGGCGGTTATGCTTTCAAATCGGTTTGTTTGTTTGTTAGTTTGTCTGATTGTCAGTGGGATTACAGAGGTCTGCTTTGAATTAAATGTCAGAAAAAGAGCAGATACACAGATTATTTCTTTAAATTTAACAATAAAAGAGGGCGTTTGGCTTTGGCAGAATAAATAACAAACACATAAAACCACGTTTCCAAAAAAAGCCGCATCGATCATCAGTTCATCGGTTAATATTCTCGCCGGGGCGCCGACACAAGGTGATCATCTTGCTGCTGTGAGATGTTAAGCCGGTCTCACCCCTTGAGCTGTGAATGATCCGATTCTTTTGAACGACTCGGCGGAAGGAATGAAGGGAACCGAGTCGTTCTTTTTATTGTTGTGCTCAAATTTCACTGCTGAGTGCCTAACGCCCAATTCATCGTATAAAGTACTGACAGTGATAGACAGGAAAGCACTTCTTCATGACATCAAACACTAAACCTGCAGTTTGTTCCGCTTGCTGCTTCGCTATTGGCTTTTTTTTTTGTAAGACCCGACACCAAATTAGGCCTCTGATTGGCTACACTGCACTTCTTACGCCTCTCTCAGGTGTCTTGCCATTTTTGTTGGAGGAAAACACGACCGACAGACACAAGTGAGGCGTACACAGGGCTTTACACTTCAGTTATAGAACCATATCATGACATAATTCTTATGGTTTTGATCTGGACGTTTACTTATTGAATGTGCTTTAGATTTGCATATTATTATAAAACAGTGGACTGCTGTCCTCGGCAGAGGTCTGCGTCCTCCGAGTGTCCTTCCATTCAGACGCTGTTATGGTTTTGTGAAGACCGTCAAAGCTCTAGCAGGGTTAGAGTAAGACTGTGTTCTGGTTAAGTTAAAAAAAACCTGCAGTGACTTAAGAGAGAGCATATTTAACTTTTTCAAACCTGAACCAAATCTCTGTTGTTGCTGGAAGTGAACCTGCACTGTGAAGTCAAATTCTTGTGTTTTTTTTTTTACGCCCACCATCCACCTCGACCACCTGCCTGCGACTCCACTGCGCTGCAAAACGTTGCCTCAGGCAGCTGTTCCATTCTCTCCCACATCATAATTTAATATTATATAAACATAATAAAGAAGACAGGGTTGAGATACCAGAGAAATTAGGTGCTTCACTGTTTCCCTCTGTGTGAGTCTCACTGCTGCCATGGTCACAAGGTGTGCAAGCAGCAGCATTATGAGACGTCAGTGTCGTCACCGACCTCACAGCAGGTTTTAAAGGTTAAAGAGCAGATCAGCAAAACAGACAAAAGTAGAGCATGTCATCAGACTGGTTGTTTGTGTGTGTTTGTGAGTAAGAGAACACCTATTTATGTCTGTTCTGATTATAATGATGAGAACACTAAAGCCCCTCCAGTGACCGGTGCATGAGAAAACACACACATGCAACCCCCGATCCATCCATAGGTTTCCACAGCCTCTCTCTCTCACACACTCACACACACACACACACACACAGAGAAGCAGCTCTACCTTCCAGGCAGCAGATCCTCCACAGGCCAGAGTGTGTGAGCGCTCCGGGGTCTTTCTTGTCCTTGTTGTTGGAGTCTTCCTGCGACGAGTTGGCCGTGCTGTTGCAGATGAAGGCACGAGCGTACAGCCAGTAGTCTGTACCGATAGCCACCGTCATCAGGGCGAAGGCCGCAAATGCTCCCATGGTGGTCAACAGCACCTGGATGCCCCGCTCACACCACACCATCGCCGGGCGGGGAAGGAAACTGATATCTGAGAAGAACACAGACATCCATGTCTCATCATGACCCCGATTATTTAGGCCACATCCACCATCACCCTAAAACACAGATGTGACCATGAGGGCTGCAACTAATGATAATTTTCATTACTGATTAACCTGCCTATTATTTTCATGACTAACTGACTTAATATTCAGAATATTCCACAAGACGTCAAAAAGTGAGAAAAATTCTTATTTTAACTCCCAAAGCCAAATGTGACATCTTCATATTGATTCATTTGTTCAATCAACAGAACAAAACACGAAGGCTCCTAAATTATGATCATAAACGACACAGAACAGCAGCAAATGTTCACATTTAAGAGGCTAAACCAGTAATCCCTTTCACTTTTTGATTTGACTAATGACTTAAAAGATGAAACGATTTTCAAAGTTTCTCTACTGATCTATTAATTGTTGCATTTCTGCATTCCCCCTGTTAAAATTTCATGCATTGAACTGTAACTTATTTATACATTAATTAATATAAGAACTGTCCCGCCATCAGCTGGTAGGAGCTGCAGATGGGGTTGGCAGCAGGAAACCAGAAAAAAAAATGTTTTTGCAAAATTGAAGATAGTTAGATGGACTGCTGAGAGACAGAGTGGGTAAAATAATTCTTTGTAAGTCTGTGAAAAAGTTTCCAAAAAAATTAAAAAAACAAACAAATGAAACAAAACAAAACAAACAAAAAAAAACATTATTTCACAAATGAGTGGATTCTCTCAGCAGGTGGGCACATTTGAATTCTGAACTTCTTGTTAAAAGTTTCTTATGTAAATATCCATAAAAGGACTCAATAAAAAGCTGAAACAGTCAGCTTACTAATCAGTCTGTCAATTAAAGTGTTCATCATTTTAGTCATTTTTCAAGCAAAAAGTCAAACATTTGCTGGTTCCAGCATCTTAAAGGTTAAGTGTGTGGAAATTAGGATGATCTTTTGATAAACATGGAATATAAATATCATTCAAATGTTATAAATAGTGTATAAACACTTTTA
>JAQLOL010000008.1:1883618-1896769 GCA_029783665.1 Naso thynnoides | reverse complement strand
AGCATGGGATCATGGGATTTGTTTATTTCATTGTTACGATGAATATCTCAGTAAGTGACTCATTCAGAAATGTTACAGATGAGTTCATGTATGAAAGTTTGATTCACATTACATTTAGTCACGTTTGCCGACTTTCTTCCTTACACTATGACTGCTGTTAGCCCGGGGGTTAGCGTCAGGAGACAAAAGGAATTGCGACATCAATTTTAATAAAATGACAAATTTTCAGAGGGCCTCATTTTGACTTTTCCAGTCCTAATCCTTTTGTCAGAGACCATTTTCAGCTCATCTGATGCAGTACGGCATTTGGACGGCTTGGTGTTTTGCTGCGAATGCTAATGCTAGCACGAGCCAGTGACCCCAGCGGCATTCAACAGTAGCGACTACCAAACTCTGATTAAAAACTCCAGAGTGCATGCCAAAGCAAACTGAATATGATGACAGTCTGTTGACGTGAATTTGAGTGTGTGTAGAATATTTTCATAAGTTGAACTACGGCTGAATTTCTTTCATTTGTGGCCTCGTAGCAACAGGAAGTAAATAGTTCTGCAGCTTCCTGTTGCTGTTAACACTAGCCAGAGCCACAAATGAAAGAAATTCAGTTGTAACTTGACTTCTGAAATCAATTTTACCTCAACAGACTGTTGTCATATTCAACTTGCTTTGGATGCACCGTGGAGTGTTTAATCAGACTTTGTTGGTGGCCACTGTTGAAAACTACTGGTCCCATTGACTAGCGCTAACATTAGCAACAAAATGTCGACTTGCCTAAACTCCGCACTGCATCAAATGAGCTAAAAATGGACTCTATCATAGAGATAGAACTAGAGAAATTGAAAATGACGTCCTACGTTGAAAATTCTGGAATATCCCTTTAAATCGTTTTTTAGAAATTTTTGTGTGAAGATACAAAAAAAAAAGTAATGTTACATGCCGCCAAAGTAGCTAAATTAATAAACTTACTTTTTAATGTTTGTTAATTAAAGTTTGTGATCACTAAAAGAATCTGCAAATAACGACTGTAGATTGTCAAGTCTATTTTTACAAAAAATAAAATTTTAGCGTCTTCAGTTTAAAATTGCATAAAACAAAAGAAATACTCAGGCAAAGTACAACTACTTCAAAACTGTAGTTAAGTTTGGTCATGTTCTACAACTTCAACCACTTGCCAGTAGAAAATTATTCACATGTCAAAAATTATGTCTTTAAAAAAAAAAAAAAGATTCTTTTTAATTCACTGAACTGCATCTAATGAAATATTTCTTAAGGAATTTGTAATTTGCTTCAGGTTACAGTGACAAAGTTTAGCCAGAAGTGATGGTTTAAATCAAATATTTTCTTCTTTCACATACAGCCTGAGAACAAAACTCAACCACATCCAGGTTGGACAATAAAAGTCATGACACAACATTTAGTGTCCGAAGCAGTGCTTAATCCTGATTGGTTGGCCCCTTGAGAAAATGTATTGGATCCAATCAGCCAAGGCTGCTTCTTGATGTAGTCAGAATCACAGTGCACATACAGAGAACATAACGAAAACTGAATGACATTTCACACAAATTCACATATTTCATGAGCGTTTCAATACGTGCTGTCTGCAGCAGGTTACCCAAAATTCTTCATATGTCAGCACTCGCTTCATTCATCTCCGCTCTGACAAATGTTCAGCTTGGTTACACAAGTGCTGCAGATTACTCAAAACCGCTTGCCTTCTGTGCACACTCCAGCGTGCATGATTGTGTGTGTGTGTGTGTGTGTGTGAGAGTGTGTGTGTGAGTGTATAGTTTTCTGCACGATCATGTTTGTCCATGCTTGTGTGTTTGAATATCTCCAAACATGGATGTATGTGCCATGTATGTGTTAATGCATGCACGTGCATCTGGTGTGAGACCACATCTGCCTGTGTGTGCGTGTGCGTGTGTGTGTGTGCGTTACCTGAGGGCATGTTTCTGCCTTTCGCCTCCATCTCCTCTCCCCCCCGCTGCTGCTGTTGCTGTTCTTCTTCTTCGTCAGTGAAGAGCGCTCCGTAGCCCCGGTCCGAACCGCCTCCATCCACCGCTTATCCCTTACTTTCTCTCCCCTTCTCTCGCTCCTCTGCCTCTCCCGCTCCTCTTGTCCCTTCGTTCTTCCCTGTTTTCTTTCTCCTCCTCCTCCTCTTCTTCTACCTCTCCTCTCTTTACCTTGAGTGCTGCTTCTCTCCTTTTCAGCGAGCGGGGGATGCTTCACTTGGCGTCCTCTCCTCTCATTGAATTGTCAGAGCAGTCATCTTAGCTGAGAGAAAGAAGAAAGGAGGGGGGAGTAAAGAACAGATTAGAGTGAGAGAGAAGAGAAAGACAAGAAGAGGAGGGAGAGAAAGGAAAGAGTGAGAGGAAGAGATGAGAAGATAGAGGGGGGGAGGATGGATTTGATTAACGAACGTGACATGAGTCTTGAAACTGGAGGACGCTCCTGTACACAAGCATCTGCCAAACATGTTTTCTATATGAGAATGATATGTCATCTGCAAAAAACAAACAAACAGCAAACAAACAAACATCCAGAACCTGATGCTGATGGCAAAAATGAGCCCCCAGTCAAACAAGAGAAGCTGGTTTGCTTCTACAGAGAGAGAGAGAGAGATAAAGCAATAGAAAAGAACAGGCGATGTGAGAGAGCGTGCTCTATTCCATTGCCATGGCAACAGTGAATTCCAAAGTCTATGGTGGAGCTGGCGAGCGTGTGTATATATGTGTGTGTGTGTGTGTGTGTGTGTGTGTTGAGGGAGTAGAGGGATGGATGTAACAGCTGAGAGGATTTTGTTGAGAATTTTGAGAAAAGTGTGTGAATTCCGTCGATGTGCGGCAGAGCCGGGATGTCATACATGACGGATGCAAGTACACACACATTAGCACACATACACATGCGTGCGCGCACACGCACACACACACACATGCGTATGTTCTGTTCATGTACAGCTGCATACAGTGCAGGAGGAATGAACATTCACAGGGGAGATGACAGACTTGTGAGTCATTAGCACTGTGGTGACACAGTGTCTCGGCATGTTTCATCCATCAGACTTTCTTCCTGTTGGTGCCGAGGCTAAATCACAGGCGGTTTGTGCTGTTTCATGCTTTGTAATGCACAATGCGGAGTTCTCAAAGCCGCAGGAGCTGATGGGGATACGATGCCTTGCTGCAGGGCATTTCAGCAGAGCAGCTGCTATGCTGCATAAACTCACATCCTACATTTCCACAAGCAGAGACTTCCTGAAGAGAAAATGCCCGTCAGCGCTGACACAGGGTCAGGTTCTGCTAGGGTTTTTTTTCTTTTTCTTTTTGCAAGCTGTTGCCAGAACTGCAGGGCACCCAAAATCCACATGAGCATCAGCAGCAACACAGCAGGGAATCCCAAGTTTGTTTGTTTTTTTTTAATTTTAAATTTTTCAACAGCACATCCAGACCACAAAAACTGCTTATAGATTCCCAAGAAACAAAAACAGATGATTTAAAAAAAAAAAAGAGTAGAAAAAAAAGGAAAATTCTTGTCTAATTTTGTAAAAACATAATTAATAATAATTAGCCTACATACCGAAATCTTATTTGCCAAGCCTGCCATTGTAATTGCCAGCCATGCAAAGCATCATGAATCATGAGATAAGCTGTCAGTGTTGACCTGGTGAAGTCTGCTTCTGAAACTTCGCTAGCTAGCTTACTTGCTAGCATCTGGTTAGCGAGTGCTAACTCACAAAAATAAAAACAAAGGAAAAGCTGATGGGTAAAACAACCCAGCTGATTGAAGCAGAGCTGCAAAAAAAATCAGAAGAACTCCAGAGAGAGTAAAATATTTCAAGTATGAGGCAGCGTTCTCAATCATCGATTTACCGCCGCACGCTTTTAAACATGAGCCACAAGATCACACTTCTGTCAGTGTTGCAAGCAGTAACAAGTGAAACTTTTCAGCCAGCGGCAGCTCTGGATCATGTGACACAGGCTGTTTTAGAAGACAAATACAAACTATTTATCTTGTCAGTTATATAGGAGGACTTGTTTCTTAGTTGGTAAATTTTTTTCCCACAAAGTGTGTCTGTGCTGAAGGTCTTTATGGGACCAAAACTTTGAAGTGGACACAAAACCGGTCTGTGGAGAACTTATCGCAGCATCACAGGCATTAACTAAGACCTGATGGAACTTAAGAGCCTTTAAAACATAATAATAGGGCAAATATTCATAATCAAAGCGTATTAAATATACTAACACACAACAAAAACAACAATGTGTGTTGTAACCGGTGCTACAACAGCTCTCTGTGCATGTTCTTTTCAAAATAAAATCCCAAAGATGCTGTAAGATTTATGATACTGGATGCTGTGAAAAATATTGCACATGATGGCAAATATCGCAATATTCGACAATATTTAACATCAGCCCAGGCCTAACACAGACTAAAGACTTATTTGATAAAATGGGAAGCCTAAAAAGATCTGATTGGACAATGAGATGGATGATAATAATTTGGATCTCGTCCCTTTTCAGGGTCAGGTCTTTCCGTACACCAGGACACATGCAGACATTCAGTCTGTTCAAGAAAGATATTTCCAGGCAAGTTTTTCTTATGGTAAGGCTATGGAGTCATTTTTTGTACCTTGATAGTTTTGACTTCTGATGATCTGCAGTCCTCATCAGAAGCGTCATGTGATGCTGATGTGACACTTATAGCCTGACCACAAGAAAAACTTACCTGAAAATATCTTTCAAGGAGTCTAGATGAACCTTTTTGCACTGTACAAGAAAGGTGTCACACATTTCAATAGTTTCAACCAAAACTGATGGATATGAGAACTGGAATCAGTTTCTGACTGTCCAGAATCAGGATCAGACATAAACAGACAAAATTCATCCCATCAACAAAGGACTTAAATATCAAACAATTCTCTTTCTATCAGAAGTCTTGCTTTTCTTCTAATTTAGAAGTAAAACTTTAATATCTCAATTTTTAATGTAAAAGATAAGATTTTACCGATCCTTCACTGGAGAGAATCAACTTTGTTTGAGCAGCTCAAGAATCAGATGCAAAAAAGTGACTGAATGATGAAAATTAAAGAAGGAAAAGCAAGAAAAAGAAAATAATGATAATGTGTATACTATTTTTCTATGCCTTTCACACATACAAATTGACCCAGATGTACAAGATAATTGCATGATGTATAGTAACAGAATAAAAAGTCTGAAAATATGTAAATATTAATGCAGAATCTCCCATCTCATCCCTGCTAAACAGGCTCGAGCAGATTCTGCTCCTGTGGAGTCACAAACAGAAAGTAATGAATCAAAATTACAGGAAGAAATTGATGCTTTTTGTGCAGCAAGTGCAGCAACGAGTCAATCTGCAGGAAACTGTCCACGCCGATGCTGGCTGAAACTCTTCAACACCTCCACCCCCACCAGAGAACAACAACAAGAAGACATTTAAAGTTGCCCTGCGTGATTTCTGGCTGCTGCAACTTTCCAAAAGTCCTGATGAAAGAGCCAAATGTACGTGTGAGTTTTGCTCCTGCAGCAACATTTCAACGTCTCCTCTTCTCTGGACTCAGATGGAGAGAAAGCACTGGTGTGCCGTCTGTGACGTCACGTTTGGCTCTCTAAAGAGAAGCTCTGCTGATTGGGTTTGTTTCCTGCTCGTGGATTTTAATCTCGTTGAAGCAAAATGCAGGATGAGCAGGAGACACAGAGTCACAGGCTGGAACTCTTTTCAGTCAGACCAATATGCATCAAAACATCTGTGAGAATCTCTCTAAGCATCACTTTCCCTTCAACATGTGACATATCTGACTACAAACTGCAGTTCATGGTGGAAATTATTGCAGAAAGCATCCATTTGAAAGTTTTCGACTTAATCAGATAAACGTTCTGAATTTCAGAAATCTTATTTCTTACGGTAAATTACGGAAAAAAATGCATTAAATGAACACATTCGCACAGTATTTTAAGACCTGTATAAGAGCTACAGTTACTCTACACTGATGCCAACAGATGACAGGAGATGAGTTTTAAAAAAAAAATAACTTCAACTTGAACAGACCTCTGTGGCTTTTGATAAGAATAAACTCTACAACGCAGACTCATTATCGCAGACTTATGGTCTTTTAAATGAACCATGTTGCAGTGGAAGCTAATCAAAGTTATCAGCATTGCTTTAAGTTAATATGTGCGTCGAGACTTGATCGCAGTTGCATTGCGCATTGCAAAGTTGGGCAAAAGTCCACAGGAGATGCCTGACGAGTTTTGGCAATTAGCTGCAGAAAAGAAAAGCTTTATTGCAAACTAATCAATTAAAATAAAGAAATAAGCTCTTATCTTCATAAATGTGTCAGAAATGTTTTTGATTTTTGGAATTTAAAAGACAATTACAGGGTTATGTCAATACAGTGATACAAGAACAGTTTTATTGGCTGGCCCCTCTGGTGGTCATTAGAGGAACTGCAGGTGAGAACAGTTCAGGATTGCACACTGATTTCTGAGTTTTGGGACCCTCAAAAGACTGAAGGGACGCCTGTGACTGCCTGGATTTAGTAACAACAAACAAAACAGAAGAAGTGACTCAGACATTGTTACATTTTGCTCAAATCTTCTAACAGGGATCTACTTCTCCAGGCTGACGGTGTCAGTTATGAGGACGACTCCCGCAGCACAATATGGAGAAAAAAAACCCCCACACACTCATGCTTGAAGGGTTTGCTGGCATCGCCACAGATGCACATCGCAGAGAATAAAAGTTCAAGGACAAATCAGCCATGCTCTGCATCATGAACACAGCAGCAGTATGAATCCTGCTGTGAATACAGAGCAGCAGCAGAACGTGGACGTCGTGGAGGAGCCGCTACATGATGGTGACTTTGAGTCACCATCAGACACACAGTGCTCAGACGCAACAGAGGCATGATGGGATGACCGGTCCTGAGTTTGGTGCGTGAACAGGTACCTTAACAGGTCAGAGTGACACTATAATACTGTCAGTACTGTACAGAACGTCACATTTTGAAAGATTCTATGGAAAATACTTTGAAAAGACACATTGTGAGATCATTTAAATAGATCTTTTCTCTCTCTGTGTGTCTTTTTTTGGACTAAGCAACACCACACAAGAGTATTTTGGCATAGCGTAGAGTTTCACAGACCCGTTCCCGCAGTGCGAGTACAACATCATACAGAATTTTTTGTGTTCCCCTGAAACAACAACGCAGCGACAACGACAGCCCGTCCTGCTGTTGTGTAGTTATCTGCCTTCATGTTCACAAAAATATTAAAGCACAATGAGATGTTCAGGAAGAAACTTTGTTTCTGTTTGTTTGAATCTAAGATAGAGGCTACTGATAATTTGCACCAACTCCAGCTGCAGCAAAGTGACATTTGATATGCAGGAAACAGGATCAGGTTTCTTCACTAAGATTCATTAGTACAAAAGAAAAACCTAAATGCAGCCTCCTGCAGGAGTCACAATCTGCACATCACACACACACAGTGGTCACATGCTGATGGTGTCATGTTATCATTTCTGTATTTATGGATAAACACTCTTAAGGAAAAAAAAAAACAGACATGGAGGGTGTGACAGTAAGTTTACAGTCATAATTGTGTCCTGAGTGATGCTTTTATCTCCTCTCTCCGTAAAAAAACGCCACAACACACTGAACTGTTTTCATATTGTTTTCTGTGATTCATCGCATATTTGCTTTTTGAAATCTCTCTTACCTTGTTCACAGCGTCTTCACACACACACACACACAGGCACGTCTTCCTCACTCTGTCCCACAGCTTGTTTTGCCAGAAGCGGGTTTTGAACAGTCGGTCGTTTCCAGATGACCATATCTTTAGTACGGTGCGTTCGCGTACATGTGGTGCGCTCCTTTCCGCCTCTGCGCATGCGTGCGGCGCTCCGAATTACACAATATCATGTCGTTAATGCGTGAAATGTGGTGGTGCGATATTGGCGATCGGTTTGGTGAACGTATTAATTAGTTAAAAGCTTACCTTTCCAACTTTTGCAGCCGGTGCTGCTGGTGGAGAGAGAGAGAGAGAGAGAGAGAGAGAGAGAGAGAGAGAGGATCAGATCCGTGTGTGTGTGTGTGTGTTATGTGCGCATGTGTGTGTCCAATAAGATTTCTCTGCTGCTTTTGTTGATTTAATCACAGACGAAACGTGAAGTTTTTTTTTCATATTTAATGTCTTTGAGCTTTCAGCAACATTTGCACCTGCACAGCGCCTCCATGACGTCATGTTGTATTGTGGTTTCCGTCTGTACCTGTGAAAATGTAGCGTGGAGGCTGCAGACGGAGGGGACAGATGGAGCTTTATTGGTCGGTGTCACCAAATCATTCCTGTCTACAGACAAAAGTCACAAGATGTGAGAAGTGCAGGTGTAAATGTGGGAAAAAGGAAAGATTCAGAACTACAGCAGGAGGCCGGAGAGACACTGCTCCCCTGGAAAGTGGAAACCTGGTCTGCCATGTTTCAGGGCCTGACCTCCTCCTGGATCATTCAGAGAGCCACTTTCCCTCACATTATTTAAATACATGAAATAACAACAAAAACCGCTGAGGTTTGAATCGCTGTGTGGCGCAGAGCAGGTTCGATTTGATCTTATAAGCACTGTTGTTGCCCAAATAAGTGAATCCTTTTTAAATAGTGAGCAAAACTTAAACAAACAATTGAATATAAATATCAGATTGCTTCCCCACATGACAAAAATTAGGGAGTTTAGTCGACAAACATTAGGAGCATTTTCCCCAAACCATCACTCATCCACTTCTGTTATAGAAGGGACTTGATGAAGACGATGAGGAGGGTTTCATTTTTTAAAGTCCTCTGGACAGTCAAGATAAGGATGAAGCACAGTGGGGCTTAAACTGGAAAGAAATGCTTCATATTTTCAGCATGTGTCTGTGGGAGGTTGATGGAGATTTCTGCTTTCAAGCAAAAATAAAATGAATGTTGGGGCACAAAGTTTATTAAATGATATTTCATGTAAATATGCATCTGATCTCAACACTTTACACACACATTTTTCTGTCTGTCACACACTCTCCACTCTGTCGTTCATCACACCAGTTCAATAAAATTTCCACACACTGTGTAAAAAACTCAATGTAATGCTTCTAAAACTAACAAAGTCTGAATTAATTTACAGTCGTGCGATCACTAATAATTTGTTACTTAAAGACTTGAAACTTTTGTCTCACATCAAAACAAACAAAACATTTAATGGGAAAAATGTCTATATTGGATTTCTGCTTTTACAGTGTAATAATTATTTGACAGACCTGATAAAGATAATAAAATAAGCAGATTAAACTGATAGATGAGTGCAATAAAAAAAGAAAACCACCAATTAATAATCACAAATCAGTTCAAATAAAAAGTGCACCAACAGATAATCTTTGAACAAATATTTTTTTATCAATACTTTAAGGAAAGACGTCTTCTTTTTCCCACATATGGTTGATGAATCCCCTCCTTGTACTTCACGATGACAGTTAAACCGGAACTCTGTCAGTGTTCGTTGCTATAGCAACAGAATGTTCAACTGAAATCAACTGCCAGTGTTGAAGAGTAAATATATTTACTCTGGTACTGAACTCTACAATTATTTCTGTTTCCTGCTTCTTCGGCCTCACTACAGCTCAGAGGCAATGAGACTTTGAATTCAACTGCATTAAATAAAACCTTTAGTTTCTTGTTTCTTTGCATTTTTAGATTAAGAACACAAGATGAAAGCAGAAAAAAGTAACTGATGTTCTAATTTTGGCAGAGAAATCAGGCCTGCTTTATCACAGATAATGCACGAGCTGCCCAGCATCACATCAAATAGGCTAATTCAAAATGCAGCTGCAGTATTTATGTGTTTAACACATTAAAGCATCAATATTAATGTAATAACTTAATAAAAGCCTATTTGTCTCTGAAATTGGCTCTTCTGTATGATGAGAACTTTAACTTTTGGTACTTAGTAGAATTTTTGTTTTGTACTTCAGGAATATTTTGAATGCAGTAGTTTTCCTGCTATCAAAATATCATTACATGCAGTGTATAGCTGCTACTTTTAGAAGTTGGTAGTAGTAATATATTTTATCCTTATTAACAATGACAGTTTTAGACCTGAGTAGGCTCAGGTAAGGCAACAGGATCTTTGAGGCCAATTCCGACAGAAGCTGTTTAAAACTCCCTTGTTAAAACTGTGCATCATTACTGTAGGCAGGGTGGAAATTTATGTAAAATGAATATTAAAGTTGGCTCAGTTGTCACAGCAGATGCAACCTGCTTTTTCAGGTGCAAACTGTTGTGATGCTCGTACTGTGCTCTCTGTCAGCTTCCAGGAGAAGGAGGCAAATTAAAATAAATAAATAAATAAATAAATAAATAAAAGGTAGGGAGGCTGCAAAGAGGAGAAGAGGCAGAGAGAAGAATGAGTGTGGGAAAGAGAACAGACAGAATGAACAGACGGCCTTTTCAGGTTTAATAAGGAACAGTGAGGGAGCAAAACCAAGATGGATAGTCAATATGGATCACAAGGTGCAGGGAAGGTGTGTGTGTAAATGTGTGTGTGTGTGTGTGTTGGGGGTTTCAGACGACAGGGAGCCAGACTAATAAAGACAGACAGAGAGGAAATCAATGCCCTGGCCAGAAAGACAAACATTTAGAAATTAAGTGCAGTCCCCCTCTGTGGCGACAGTCAGAGCCCGTCGGCCAAACTTCCTTTGACATTTACAGTCCAGCCACAGAGCAGCAGGTTACACACCGCTGAGGTACACGATCCCAACAAAACAAAAACCTGAAAAACTTCTCACTTAGGTAAATGAAAAAAAACCCCAAATGTTAAAGCATTCCTGTTGTGAAGATATAAAGAGTTCTGTTTACGCAACTTCCTGTCAAATGGAACTGAGGCCAAATAAAACGGTACTTTTAGCTCGAATGTCGAACTTTTTTGAGAAATATTCAAAGTGATAAGAATGAGAAGGTTTGCAGAATGAGTGAAATTCCCCTTGTGAGTATAACTAAAGCTGCGTCTGGAAATCAGACTGGCTCTATGAGATTCCTCAGGAGGCAGCTCCGCTGCGCCCTCCCCTTCCTGTTCTTGTCCAGTAGCTCCGCCCCTTCACATGGCCTGTGTTTTATTTCATTTGTTGCCGCTCTCTCTTTTAGATGATCGCGATAATACATTGGTTGCCCTTTTTCTGGGCTGCTTTGCAGTGTTTGCAGCTGTTGCTAAAACTGGAAGAGCACATGTTCCTCCTGTGTGGAATTTTCTATCGTTGTATAGCAGCCAATTGGAACGTACGCTCTCTGAAATGACCCGTGATTGGCCAAAAGTTGTCCATCAGAGTTCTTTTCTAATTTATTTATTTTGAATTCATTTTCTGAAGCCACAGAAACAAGGACAGGTGCCGAAGTCTAGTTTTCTCTCAGATCACCTGAATTACAAAAAAGGTAAAAAGGTTATTAGGCCGGGAATGTTTATTCGTATGGCTCAGTTTTCAGCAACAAAGCAACTCAAAATGCTTTACATCAAGCATAAAAGTGCAAAAGCAACACACAATAAAATGACATTTAATCACACAATATTTTAAAAAGTCATAAAAAAAAGAGCAAAGGAAATAAAAACAGCTAAAACAGAGTAAAGGAGTTAAAAGTTTTGGAATGTTGCCCAGTAACACCAAAAATAAACTACCTACCTCAGCTTTAAAGATAAATGCATCTCAAAGTGTGAGTTTGGGGTATGAGGCACATTTTTACTAAGCCAGGTAGTTGAAAGAGTGTAAATGCACGTTATCTTTTATTTTAATATAGCAGTTTGTGGAAGTAGCCTCTGATGGTTGTTCCCCAGCATCCAAAGTGACGCCGTCACTTCAGTGAGCTAGAAAGTTTTCCTTAGTGATTTCAACACCTCTCAAGTTTCCTTCTTCTCATCCCTGTGGCCTGTGAACTGACCTTTATTAGCTCATCAAAGGGCCTAAAATTTCAGAGGCAGCTTTCAGTTGGGGCTTAACTGCCCAGGTGTTGAGGCCACCCTAAATAGGTTCCTCAAATTGGGACAGAGCAGCTGCTCAAGAAGGGATCCGTCCTCACAAATTGCTTGGAAGTGTCTCCTCTGATCAGAAGAGTCTGCTCCTGCTGCTGAAAGGAAAAGTGCAGCTGGGAGCTCAGCGGTGCAGTTAGTGTTACATCACCTCACTCCCATGCAGCATCAAGTTTAAGAGGAACGGGCAAACTTTATAATTAGTTTGAAATCACAAAGGGATTATAAGGTTGTGCAAAATAAAATTGGACTGCAGCGTTTTAGCAACAGCTCTGTTTGCTGTTAAACCCCCCTGCGCAGCAGCTCAGGTGTGCTCTGTTATTTGGGCTGATGAGACTTTTTCTCAGGAACATGGAGGTGTGAAAAAAACCGGCTTGATTGACATCTTTCTAAGATTTGCTGCATCTCTGACGTCAAGCGAGACAAATTATTCTTCAGACTCCAGATTGTCTGCAGCCAAGACCCACTATATTCTGTCTGAAAGGACGTCTGATGAGTTACAGTGAGGACACCTGAATCATCTTTTAGAACTACTCGTTATAGATCTTTTTAAACTCACATTTCCTCACAAAAGTGTTGATGTATTGTAACTATTTTTTTAAGAATGAAGCTTTTGCGACTGCTAATGGATTAATTAATAATTAATTAATTAATTAATTAGATTAATTAGCCTTTTGGTCATAATGGGATGCATCCATCCATCTTCTTCCGCTTATCCGGGGCCGGGTCGCGGGGGCAGCAGTCTAAGCAGAGATGCCCAGACTTCCCTCTCCCCAGACACTTCCTCCAGCTCTTCCGGAGGGATCCCGAGGCGTCCCCAGGCCAGCCGAGCGACATAGTCCCTCCAGGGTCTTCCTCGGGGCCTCCTCCCAGTGGGACATGCCCGGAACACCTTCCCAGGAAGGCGTCCAGGAGGCATCCGATACGGATGCCTGAGCCACCTCAGCTGGCTCCTCTCGACGTGGAGGAGCAGCGGCTCTACTCTGAGCTCCTCCCGAGTGACAGAGATCCTCACCCCATCTCCCCTGCGGAGGAAACTCATTTCGGCCGCTTGTATCCGAGATCTTGTTCTTTCGGTCATGACCCAAAGTTCATGACCA
>JAQLOL010000008.1:1801828-1818240 GCA_029783665.1 Naso thynnoides | reverse complement strand
TTTACCTCGGAAAATATTTGATTTCATCAAATTGATCCATTTCAATAACATGCTGGTACATTCATGTGTTTGTGTGCGTGTCATTCATTGTGTGAAAGAGTATGTGTTATTACCATGTAATGACTAAATAGCCTATTTCACAGTCAGCTAACTGAGCTCGCTAACATAGCTGTGTGTATTGTGTGTGTGTGCGTGTATGCATGTCATTCATGACTACTGTGTAAAAGAGTATGTGTTTTTTATCATGTAATGACTAACTAGCCTATTTCACGGTTAGCTAACCATAGTTAGCTTATAGGCTAAGTCAGCTAGCATAGCTGTATGTATTTTTGTATGTGTGTGCACATGTCATTTATGACTATTGTGTAAGAGTATGTGTTTTTATCATGTATTGACTAAATAGCCTATTTTATAGTAAGCTAACTGAGCTAGCTGACATAGCTGTATGAATTGGTTTATGAATTGCTTGTGTGTGTGTGTGTGTGCATGCTTGTCAAGTGTTTTTATCATGTAACGACTAAATTGCCTATTTTACAGTTAGCATCGTAACATCCAGATAAAATCTGTAGGAGCTCTCTAAAGTGTGAAGCATGTCAAATTTTAGTCATTTACTGTCATCAGGAGGGGGCGCTATGAGTATGAATGAATATGAGCATGTGAATGGGTTCAGGGCAGGACTCTTATCATACATATAAAGTTTGAGGCATATTGAACAATGTACATTAAATTTATAAGCATTTAGTTTTTCACGGCGAAACGCTCAACATGGTGACCCTGTCAAGCCCACGCTGAGACTCCAAAACGAAAGATTTTGACAACTTTTGACCCCAAAGGGGTTACCAGTACACACAAGGATTTTCATGAGAATCTGATAAAATCCCTAGGAGGAGTTAATGACAAAAATGAAATAAAAACACATTGATTCCAATACGGGCCATTTCTGACCCACCTACAGAAGAGTACAGCGTCCAATCACTCGTGCATCTAGGGTTAATCAGTTTAACGAATGATTCGTCTTGTAAAGGTATCACTGAGTGCTTTGGGGGAACAGTTCGATCCTGATGAACTGTAACCCTGACATTTTACCAGCCTTTACATGAGGGCATAGTGAGTGCTGCAGGTTTTATGTAGACACACATGTACGCTGGTTTGAACCCCAGGAGACATTAAAGGACACATTTATCACAAAGCACACGCGCAGCAGAAAAACAGTGATTTTCCTTTTAAGGAGGATGCTTTGTAGTCAAAGCTCATTCAGTGTCGACACGTCTGAACTCCTGAACCTGTCGTCTAATTATAGGATGCAAAGCAGCAGACAGAAGGTGAATCCTGCTGTGCGAGAGGGCGAGAGTGTGTTTGTGTGGCTGATTGTGTGGACGCAAGATGTTTGAGTGAGAGCAAGAAGGAAGAATAGCATGTGTGTATGTCAGGAGATTTATCCACATCTGCAGCATTTCAGCGCTCAGCGGTGGCTATTGTTGGCAGAAATGACAAGCAGCTCTATCTTGCCCTGCAGACGAGAACTGAGCGCCCTCTCCTCTCTTTCCTCCCTCCCACCTTTCTTTTTTTCTCTCTCCGTCTCTTTCATTCCTCAGTGTCGCTGTCTCTAACGTCTCTTCTACTCCTCTCCCACCTCCCTCTGTCTCTTTCTCTCTCTTCTTTACTTTATCTTTCTTCCAGTTTTCTGCCTTTTGTCACGCTCTTTTCTATTTATTCTTATTTAGAAGCTAGAGTCGGCTTATCTTCCCTCTTTTTCCTCAATTCTCAGCCTACATGGCTTACGGATGCATAAATTTGATGTCTCACTGTCTTTTATTTATTATATTTGTAATATTTTGGATTTAAAAAGGCATCAAGCCAAAGTTTGTTTGGGTGTATTGTAAAATACATTAGCCTTCAATACAAATTTACAAAGTGTCATGAACTTTAATGAAGCCATTGTTTGTTGTAAATGTAATTAGTCAAAAATAACAAAATTTAATGATACCCTGTTTCTTCTACTTAATAATGATGACAAAAAAGTAGTTCATGCAAATCGAGTTTTGACATAGCACAACCAATGACTTTTTGTCTGCTTTTATTTTGATCTCATGTAAAAGTGACAAAGTCCCTAGTGGACTGGAGGTCAGGGAAGAGTGGGTTAATCCAGGACCTTCCCCCATGAGAAACCAAACATTGTTTTTTAAACCTAACAAAGTAGTTTTGGAGCCTGACGACCGGGCTACACATCCTGCATGAGCAGTTCATCTGCTTCACCTTACCTCTTGCTCGTTTTTTCAGCACCCATGTTAACAGATCAGATCAGCCACGCAGCACACGTGAGAGGCTCATAACACATTCCTCTCAAGTTACTGCAGTGACGTTAACACTGGAGCTCAGGAGTTTCGCCTATTTTTTCCTTGAGCCATGTGTGGTTCTCTGTTAAAAGAGATGGAGGACAGTCATATTGACATCATACCAGCAACATTCACTGCAGTTTAAATGCATTCTATATAGAGAGACAGGGCTGGCAGAGGCAGCGCTGCAGCAGAAACGCTGCCTGCATGGACAACACAAGTGAGGAACACGCAGCTGCTGAGGAACACGCAGGATGTGTAGACTGGGCGTAAGGTGTCGAAAATGCAGCTGTTGCACTCGAGTCACATGACTAAGTTCAAGTCAGACTTGAATCACCAATTTGGTGACTTCAGATTCAACTGGACAGTATCAATAAAGACAACAAATAAAGGCAACTTGACTCATGGTCTGATCACACTGAGAAACGTCGTCCGCAAAACCATTGTTTACCTCTGGTACAGTGCGCTCCTCTCTTACTGCTGCATGGCGTGTGTTTGGTGTGCATAAAGTTAAAATAACTTTTCAGCTCAAGGCACAGAGTCACAAAGCTTGTCAATGTCACTTCTGTCCGAAGCAGCCAATTAAATCCAATAGAAGGTGGGCTTCACTACTCACCACAATCTTCCTGTTTTGTTGTCGGTAGGACAGTAGGATAAACAATAGGATAATTGTGAACACAAAATAGAGAAGTTAATTCTGGGTGTATTTTCCTACAGATGAGCATTCAATGCGTTTTTGGATTGGCCACCACTGGTGTGATGCTTCTTGGTGTGATCGTCCCTTTACTTTAACACCAATGACTCATGACTTCACTTGGATGTGAGCATTTTGACTTGAAAATACCAATGCCATGAATCAATATATTTCCCTTTATTTCTGTTAATGTTCTTCATTCCCAGCAAGTCGGCCCTTTTCCCATAGTCTGCTTTGTTTGAAACATCTGAAAACATCCAATCAAGTTCAAGAACAAACCATGAGGTATTGGGTATTGTTACTGAATGACTTTGACTTTGTTCAACCTCTGGTAATTAATGGCTTACTCAAAAATAAATTGTACCAACACTAAAACAGGAAGTTAAACACTGGCCTATAACCCATAAATGGCTCTTTCAGCTGCTTCTCAAAACAAACTAAGAGCCGTTTCAAGGTTATAGCCGGTGTTCAACTTTGTGTTTAAGTGTTGGTACATGAGAGGACACCACTAAACATTTGACGAGTTTCACGTCTTTGGAAACAAGTGTTTATTGTGATTTTTGACAGATTAGCTCTGTTGTTTTCAGCCATTTTCAGTCAGCAGTGACTGCAGCAATGAACTCTAGCTCTAGGACTGCACTCCTCGTTGTCATAATAATGCTGTAGAACATTGTGACTGTAAATATCCTCATTACGAGGCTTATTGTTAAAAAACTGAACTTCTCCTTCAACAGCAAAATTGCCTAATTCAGCTTTAAACATGCCTGTTTCCTTTAAAGGACACTAGTTGAGAAAGTGAGCCATAATCCTTAAATACGAAACAAGCAAACTTCTTTCAATTTCCACTCAACCAACCACAAAAAACAGTCAGACATTTGTTTCAGTTCTTTATTAAAATCATCTTTTATTTCTGTCCTGCTTGCAGTACAGCACAGTATCGTCTTTGTCCTCACTGGTGGCAGATGTGGCTAAAGCGGAGTGTGTGTGTGTGTGAGTGTGTGTGTGTTGTGTGTAAGTATGAAATGGTGTCAGTGTGTGCATGTGTGTGTGAGGTGCTGACAACAAAGTGTAGCACAGCAGCCACTATCTTGTACAGTCAGTCATTACAGCAGTATTAATACAAGGCCTTGAGACATTGTTCAGAGGTGCACAGGCAGAAACTGTGAATGTGTTTTCACTGGAGGCTAAAACTGGGCTCAGGATCAGTAAATGCTTCATATAGTTTCAACTGCTGTACTGAAAATTTATTCACCTTACAACCACTATGACTTACATTTATGAGTCATGAGCACGTAAAAGTGCAGGTTGGCCAGGAGGGGGCGATCTCCTATCACAGGCAGTGTTGTTTCCGTGTTCTTCTCTATGATGTGTGCACGGTCATCATGGGATTCTGCTTTTCTTCGTTTAAATATGTGATTATCAAAAAAAGCTCATTTTTGGCCTTAGTGGAAACCACACCAGCGGGCAGACTGAACCCTATCCATGGCGTGTATCGGATTAGCTTCACCAGTTTTGTAAAATTACCAAAGAAAACAGTGTGTTTGAGGGTGTTTGTTGTGTATAGATTTTTTTTCTCTTACAGCACAGCAGCTTGGCAGATACAACACACTATGTACGAATATCAAAGTTTTTAAATACTGTTTAGGTTGGTTGGCAGGGGTAGCTGTGCATGTTTTGTATAGTCATACAGCTACTAAGAAATGCAAAAAAAAAAAAAAAATTAAAAAAGCCTGTGCTGCTCGCTACATTATTGTGTTTCAAAGAGGTCACCCCACTCTACACTACAGTATAAATTCCAGGGTTCGATGTGAACCTGAAACAGGGCCGACAATATGACCCCTGCACGAGTGAGAGATGTGGTAAAAGCAGCTGTATCAATAAAAGGTTTAATTAGTCAGTAATCTGTAGCCCAAACCAAAAATAAAGGCCCCTCTGGGTGGACAAACGCATGCCGCCACTGCTACAGTGACACGGTCATAAGACACTCGCACACCCCTCCGCACATGTTATCACTTTGTTGAAATCTCAGTGTTAGCTACAGTAGATAGCTAATGGAGGCGGATGGTTGGTCTTAAGTGAGCAAGAACACAGTTACATACTGGTCTCTGTTTCCGCTGGGGGTGGGGGACAGAGCTGGGCAGGAGGTTCGAGGCG
Source organism: Naso thynnoides (assembly GCA_029783665.1). Taxonomy (NCBI): domain Eukaryota; kingdom Metazoa; phylum Chordata; class Actinopteri; order Acanthuriformes; family Acanthuridae; genus Naso; species Naso thynnoides. The sequence goes on along the minus strand of JAQLOL010000008.1, from coordinate 1,813,056 downwards.
AGGAGAGACAGACAGACAAAAAAGACATATTCATTAAGATAAATAGTGAAAATTTAGTAGACAAACTTATATAACATAGATCTTAGCGCTCTGAAATATACTATCATATATATTTAGATAAGCTATTTTTTTCAGATGAAATAAATATATCCACAGATACTCTTCTTTTTTAAAAACAGACCAGCTTTACAATAGCAGACACGCACCAACACAATGGATTTACATGAGGAAAAAGAGATGAGGGGAGACAAGGAAAGATCGGTGGCTCATTTCTCTGATGAAACACGCAAGCCTCGTGTTCACACAGCGAGCAGCCACTGTGCTGCACTCGTATGCAATTACCTCACAAATACAGACTTTGTATTTGGGGCAACAGACTGGAGCTGCTCGCCGTGTAAATGCACAGAAACATGTCACACTTAGTTCACGCTTTTCAGGTTTCACTCAAATTTGTATAAGCTGTTAAATTCTGATTGTTTAAACGAAGGACTGAACTGCCTCAGACTCAACACATCATCCTTTTTTGAGGAACGTGAATTCCAACAAAATAATTTCCCTGTTGTATGTGATTATGAGCATATGTGTTCTTACACATAATAATTATTTATTACTGTAATGGACTGGGAATGAGAAACTATATCATCATATATCAAAATGCTAAACAACAAGTTTCTCTAAGGCTACCCACCGCCACAAATATATATATATGTATGATAAATATATATATAGATTTTTTTTTTCTCAATGAAAGGCAAACAAATTACACAATTAAGTTTATGTTAAAAACTTAACTTCTCTTTTTGTTTTCTTCAGCTGAAGTAAGTTATGGCTCAGATGCAGTTCCAGGCAAACAAGAGCTGACCAGACTGTTATGGCAAAGATGGCTCAGGCATTATGACCTACAGCGACTGTTACCTCTTCACTAATACGCCACTGATGTCCAGCGTCCTGATGCTAAATTTGTTGATGGAAATAATTAGCTTCTCTAGCGAAGTGCTTGACATCTGAGTGTAAGTGCTGGTGTCAGCTTGGTCATGGATTAAAAAGCTATAGCTCTTGGTTACACAATTACAAGGTGAGAAAAACCTTTTTTAAAATAAGATTGCACAGGAGGTGCTACTGTGTCTGTCATACACCATCACACAGACCCAGAACTGTCTCATCAGCAAGCTAGCATCCAACATAGGCACAGTCTGTTTGACATCAAAACGGCACTCCAACTGGATTGATTTTGGCAACAATCAAACTCTCCACAACCGACCATACTGTCTAGTTAGCATAAAGCTAACTCCAGTTGGGTTGATTTAATCCATACCTCTATACTCAAACCACAACACATATGGCAGGAGCAATTAGCATAAGGCTATATGTATTTATTTCCCTGCAACAATCTTTCATCTTGTCTAACAAAACTGTGTAGCTCCATCTAGCATGTTAGACATATATCTCCTGTTTGACGGCAAGCACCTGGGGTTGATTAGTTTTAGCTTTGCAAATGTTTGCTGAAAAAATAGTCTTGGCACAAAATGGACACCTTGTGTGTGAAAACAAGTGTGAACCTATGCTGCAAGGGTAGCGTAACATCGCTTACGTCAGGCTACATGAGCAATGAACTAAATTCAACTACTCTTGTTATATCTCTTCACTTATTCACACGAGCTAACCATCAGAAATGCTACAATATCCAACTCCGAATGTCTTAATTTTTTGATGCAGCACACTGGTTTCGGCAGCTGACTTTACATTCAGTCAAATACAGAAAGGGAAAAGATACTGCCTCCATTGTCGTAGTTAGGTAGTTAGGAGAATGTTTCATGTGCAGCTTGAGTAGAATGGCACAGTGCTTACATTGTATTAGACTTAATACATGTTTTGATATATAGAACACCATTAATTACAACAAGAACAACTACAACACAGAAGTGAAACAAAGGCTTCAAAGTATAAAATTGTAACATGAAAAGAGGGTGAATAATGTATTGCTAAAGGTTAACCAACCGTATGCCGGTGCTTGTTTGCACTTTAGCGTGTGTGTGTGTAAGAGAGAGAGAGCGTGTCTTTGCATTTGCACATATCTGGAAGATGATGGAGTACTTTGTGAGTTAAAAGGAAACACAGCGGCTAATGTTATACAGACTGATGTCGAGCTCTACTTAAGTTTGGCACTCAGCTTTTCATTAAGCCAGTTGAATATCAGTCATAGTTGACTTACCCTGTTGTCAAGAATACAAACACAGAAAAGCACAGACACACAGAATAATCACATCAAGGAGAAGAGCCAAGAAGGGAGGACAGGAGAGGAGATGACAAGAGAAATAATAAGAAGAAAGACTAAGTGAAAATGATGTGGGAAAGGAGGTAAAGCAGAGAAAAAATAGAGAGGGAATATAGGGGAGTAGGAGAGGTGAGAGCAGAGCAAAAAGAGGGGGGTCAAAGAGAGAAGAGAGGAGAGGGTGCTTGGATAACAGAGAAAACAAGGTGATTATCACCCTCCTCTTCCTCTAAACGAGAAGGTATTGATCATACACAACAAACGTGCCTTGGGAGGGCGTCACAGTTCTGCGGGGGTGTAAACAGTTTGTTAAGGAAAAAGGAAAGTAGGGGTAAGCAATTTGTTTAGAGGAAAAAAAAAAGTAAGAACACTGTTCTGTGTTAAAGGCTTCCGAGAGCAGCAGGCATACAGTACTACAAAGTTCCTGAGCCCTCAGTAAGCATTAAGAATTGTCTGAATACAAACTACTGCTCTGCTTCAACATCCAAAGCCCTTTACTGTCTATAGCAAAGGCGTCTCCTTCGGTTGTACTTCTTTTAATGTCTGATTTGCTTTTAGTGTATTGGTTAACCCAGTTAAGAATGCAAGTTGTTGCTCTGGTTGTAGTCTTTCACATACTGAGAGGAATGAAAGGAAACATTAGTAAGCACAACATTGCTCCTATTTTCCTTAGACCTACCCCAGTAGGTTTGTTTGGCTTCTGGTTTGTTTGTTTGTGCAGAACTTCAGGAAAGGGCTCAGTGCATGTACTGTACTAACTTGGCTGTGCAGCCTTGTTTGCTGCCAGGCAGATTCAGATCCAATCCCCTGTGTAGGGTCAGCCTTGCAGGGCTCTGTCATGACAACTGATAATTTGATGTTGAACTTCAGACCTCACTCTCCACACTGGAGAAATGGGCTGAGCCTCTTCGTGAGCAAAGGCTCTTGGCTTTGAGGGGTAGGTGAGGGGACTGAGGGAACCTCTGGGGCTGAGGTACAGAGCGCAATCTCTGGTACTGTAGTTTGGCACTTGCCGAAGCCATGGAGGAGGGCTGGGGTGCCCCTGGGGTAGATGACACCACAGAGGGAGAAGATACCGAAGACGAAGAGGTAGGGGGAGGAACGTGGATAGGATGAGATGAGGACGGAGGAGCTGGAAGGGCAGGGAGTGGGGGTGGCAAATTCGGTATGAGGGTTGGAGGTGGGGATGATTGCCTTCCTCGATCTCGATCCCTATCTGTTCTCTGTGTCCGCTGCTGGATACTGAGGTTTGACTGGCTGCCAGATTTGGATGGATTTTGTGAGCGATCAGGTTTAGAAGAAGATGAGGAGTCATGTTTGGGCTTGAGAGGACCACCAAAACTCTGGCAGTGTTGATACAGCTCTTCCTGGCTTCGAGAGGTTATGCGAGCCCACTTGGAGGAATGAGAGTGTGGATGGTGTCTGGGGGAATGACAGGAGGAACAAGCAGTGTGTCCTCTTCCCTTGTCTTTCGACTTGCGCTTACTCTTCTTCTCATCCTGTATGTGAAGTTTGTCCACTGACCAGTACCGTCGCGGAGGTGGTGGTGTGAGAGGAGGCGGGGGCCAGTGTGATCCTGATCCCCATCCCCTCTCGCCTACATCTCCTCTTCCTCCACCACCACCTCCACTAGACCCCCAACCACTTTCTGTTGTCCCCCACCTCTCTCCGCGCTCCAGGAACAGGTCATCTCTACTGTTGATGCTGCCAGCTTTTTCCCTGGAGGGGTAGGTGCTGAAAAACCAACCACCCCCTCCAATTCCTCCAACTGCCCTGCCTTCATGATCCTCCCAGTACCTTTCAAACTTTCCAAACTCTCCTGAGGAACCATCATCATCAGAATATATCCCAATTACCTTATCACGTTCACGCTCTTCATCTGACATTGTCCTTCCCCCTCCACGCCTCTTTCCACGTTCTGCTTTCCTCCTCTCAAGCTCAGAATCTTCTTCCTCATGCTCTACTTCCGACTCCCACTCATGGAAAGATAGCCCCTCCTTGGAGTGCATCTCACCTCTTTCATTACGACCCAGCAATGGTCTCCTCTCTCCTTCCATTCCTACAGCATCTCTGTCTGAACTTTTACTCTTCCTCCTTTTAGAAGAGACAGGCAACAAGGGTAGAAAGGCAGATGGAATAGTGTCAGAGGATGGGTTGCCCCCACCCCAGAACTTGACAGATGAAGAGGGCTTACTGCTAGAGCTTTGATAGTGCTTGCTGTTTCTTCGCTTGTGGTGCCTTTCTTTCCCTCTACTGTCCTCCCCATCCTCCCTCTCTTTTTCTTCTCTCTCCTTCCTCTCATCTTCACCTGGGATGTTCCATCCATAGCTTCTGATTGAGCTTTCACTTTTTTTCCTAAAAGACTCTCTTCTCAGGGGTGGGTATGCTGGATAGTCTGGTGTCCCTGACTTGATTTCCTCCCTTTTTTCAGCCTCTCCTCCCTCCTGTTCCAACCTCTTTCGCTCTCTCTTCCTTATCTTATCCTCCTTTTTCCTCTTCTTCTTTGTTTTACGGCGCTTTCGCTCCCTTTCTCTCTCTCTTTCTTCCCTCTTCTTCTTCTTTCGGCCCTTCTTCCTCCTCTTCCTCTCACGCTCCCTCTCTTTATTGTGCCTCTTCTCCTCTCTACCTACCCCTCCATCTCCACGGCTTGTTGCTCCTCTTCTTCCTCGCTCTCTGTCAGCCCAGGATACCCACCACTCCTGAAGTTGGGCCAGCTGGTTACCTGTTCTTTCTCTCCCATAATCTCTCTGAGGGCGTGGCTTTCGGGGTGGGATCGGTGGAGGCGGTGGGCTGCACGGAAGGGAGCGTGATGACATACGACGGGAACGAATCTTCCTCCGTGACCCCAAGAGAAGGCTGGACTCCTCAGTAAGCAGATCTGAATCGTAATCCTCTTCCACCATAAACTCTTTGTCGCCTGCTCGATACCGGAAACTGAGCGAGGAGTTATAGGAGCTGTCACTGGAGCAAGAGGAGGGGGAATTTGATCTAGAAAGTGAAACAGAGGATGAAGAAGAGGATGAGGATGATGTAGAAGAAGAGGAGGAGGATGAGGCACTGGAACAGGAGGAGTAAAAACGGCATGGGGAGGAGGGAGTTGTGGGGGTGTGTGTAGGGGAGGAAAGGGGGACAGGCAGAGGAGGAGGTGGAGGAGGACGTCGCCCTCTCCTTCCACCTCCGTCACCTGCCCCATACCTCCCACCGCCTCGCCTCCCCAGAGGGAGTATATTCTCATATAGGGGACCGCCTGAGCCTTTTCTCCTTGTCTGAACAAGGCTTCCTCGTCGCCAGAAAGGAGGCCTTCGGGGGGAAGATGGTATTGGTGGAGGTGGTTTTGAGATTAAGTGTCCCGGACCTTGCTGGGGACCTTTAGGAGGCAGACGTGGCATGCCCGAGGCTTTAGGTCCTCGAGGATTAGCTATGGGAGTCTGCTGGGGGCCTGCCTGTTGGTCCAAGTTAGCTCCTAGCCCCTCTGGATCTATAGGACCATAGTAACGCTTATATTCATCTAGCCCTGTGTCACCTCCTCCAGCTCCACCTGAAACACCTCCTTGCAGGTTCCAGTGCTGTCCAAGGTTCTGCTGATATTGCTGTTGGGCCTGGAGTTCAGTGATTCCTCCAGCTATTCCCCCAATGCCCACTCCTGCACCACTACCTGCATTCATGACTTTCTCTAGCTTTGGTCTATTCCAGCGATCGACAACAGCAAGTCTGCGGTCATGCCGTGGCAAGAAGGTAGAGCAGGGCATGGGGCCTTCAAGTAAGGGACTGTTTGAGGGTCCCAAAGCCATTGCTGAGTGTCCTGTAGTTGGTGGAGACCCAGGTAGCATGGTAGTATAGGTCTGCCCCTGTTGCTGTTGTTGGTGGTGCTTCTGCTGCTGTTGCTGCTGCACCATGGCAATGGCTGTCGTGTTATTTACTGTGGCTGTGACGAGGTGTTGTTGTGGTGCCGTAGGCATGGTGGTCATGGTGTGATACTGGGGCAAAGAGCTTTTACTTCCTCCAGGGGCTGTCTCATCCTCAAACTGGCAGCAACTGTACATCCCCTGTGTGGAGAGATAAAAGGAAGATTGTAATTAGACCAGCAGGCTACCAAACTTGATTTAAAAAAAAAAGAAAAAGAAGAAGAGAGAAAGGGCCGGAGGGGGATCCTACAACCTAAATTTTGAAAAAAAACCCCTCTTGAGCAGTTTTGATCTGATACTTACACAAACCATATGAAAGCTGTCTTCAGAAATTGCTCCTGTATGAAATGTATGACACAACAAATCTAAAGCAGCTACTCTAAATACCTTTTACTATCGAGTTATTTTTCAAGGTTACAACTTGTATTATTTTATTTATATTTCATCCATCCCTTCAACCTTTTTCAGTGCATTCCATAACCATTAACTGTGTTACTTGGTTGGCTCAACATGTTTCACAAAAACATTTTGAAATGAAGAAAATAACCTCCACTTTCTCTCAACATGCTGGGAAATCGCTGTGGGTGGTTTCCCTCTACCTCAGCTTCTCTGTGTCACCACAGGAGATGGGGGTGGCAATAAAGACAGACAACAGAGAGCACTGACAATTAAATATTGATGAGAGTTTCAGAGAAACTCCGGACTGAGTTTACCAAGCATCTTGGAGTGTCAGTCTTCACACTATTAAACCAAACAAAGCTCTCAGCAAACAAAGCATCACTCAGCTGGAACAGGACTGGGTTTTCTCCAAGAGCACTGTGAGAAATAATTGTAGAGGGAGGTATGCGCAAGGAGTATAGCTTCTGGAGAGGAGTTAAAACAGTGGGGGAGAGCAAAGCAAAATAACCTGTTCTGTTATGGCGCAAATAAAACAAGTGGTGACAGATGCTGCTTTTTAAAAGAAGAACCTTTCCTCCCAGCTGCAATCTTGTTTGCTTAACTAAAAAATCAATGCACTTTAATGGCCCAGTAGATTGTTGTTACCAGTTCACAAATTAAGACTGAATTAATGATCAATGACCTTAACTAAAGTAGAATTTTCTCTCATCACACAAAGTTAGAGATTTTATAGGCATGGTAAAACAGATGTGATTACAGAGTGAGACTGCCCAATTCCTCTCTGTTGTTCATATAGAGAAACACATTACAGACAGCCTTATTTTCTCTTAATTAAGTGACAAATGATCTCATCTTAAGGGTCAAGGCATACAAATCAATAAAAAAAAAATCTTGACCTTAAAATACAGTACCTTCATTGCGTTTGAAACTGTTTACCGCACTTACAAAGTTGTTTTGAAATTATTTCTTTTTCCTCAAAAGAAATTAATGGCTAAGGTCCGAAAATACCTTTTGCAGTGAAGAAAAGGTTTAAAATGCAAGGTTTTGTTCCCAGTACTTGGTTCTCCAGCAGCATGATTATGGTAAAAATTATCAAAATGGTGCATGGTTTTTACATTTAAATAAACTTTCGCTTCCATATTGTGCGAAATTATTGATGATATACAAATCTTTGCATCAAAAAAAAAAAAAAAACAACTGATCCTCATCCGCACTCCACGCATTTTCAATGTCAATATCAAAGTTGATGTGAGAAAGTAAAATCATGTTTTAATTATTATTTGATTACTTGTACAGCCCTAGAACAGGTGAGGACACTTTCATTTTCAGAAGTCTTGATTCTGTTATTTGTTGCTGCTTGAGTTTAAATAAGACCATTCTCTTTGTTTTTAAAGAATTGTTCAAAACATGTTCTAGCCTGCAGTTGTACATCACAGCATCAACATTCAATAATGTTTCATATGAATAAAACATGAACTAAAAAATAGTCAAAAATATGAGAAGATTAGAAGCTCCATATGACATCTTTTTAATTTTACACCTCAAACAAAATAAATAAGTTATAAATTGTGTCAGATGAGCAAATCTGTCTCCACTGTGCTCACCGCTCTTTCTCCCCAACCTTAATTTACACCTTTCTGCAGATAGATGGGACTCAATTAGCAGTACTGAGGGGAGCCATGTAAATCACAAAGACCATTATTCTTTATATGACGATTCATAATGTCCATCGATATCCGTCACATCTTAATGACTAAATGTGTGGGGCCTCCTGTAAATCTCTGTTCCCCACCGAGACACAGATCTGATGGAGAGACTGTAATAAAGGCCCTTCCGGACTCATGAATCAGCAGTCCCAGCAGCAGAAATGCTTTCACAGTCCCCAGAGCACGAGGCGCAGCACACTGTGAAATTGAAACTTGGGTGAGTCACTGATTGGGTTAAAGCAAGTCACAGGGGCCAGCTGCAGAGGCTTTAAAGCAGGCACAGCATGCAGCTTGTGAGATAGCAACTAACTGAAATGGGGAGTTGTATGGACCCAGATGCAAGACACTGATAACAGGAATATGATCTATAATGACTTTCATTGTAAAATGTTAGGCAGATGAAAACTGCACCATCAAAAGTGTCTTCTTTCTTCCTAGACTGAGTCGGGGCAGGGGCATGCAGCGGAGGCTTAACGCACAGGGTAACAGGTGAGCACTTTCTACAGGCACAGATAAACAATAGCTCCTGGCAGAGGGGAAACTCACAGGCAGATCTTTTTCAGTGGGATAGAAACTCTTCTTAATCACAACAGGGAAAACGCAGGTCTTCACTCAACGCTTCACTCAACACTTCACTCTTCAGCAACAAATCTTCAATTGGAATGTCAGAATGGCAAATTGCCAAACAGTCAAGTGCAAAAAAGCATCACAAGTGAACGAGACTGAACTTGTGTCCAAGCAGCAGAAGGCTGAGGCTTTACCAAGGGGCAGGCGAGAGGTGGAATCAGGGACAGGCAAGGTTGGCAACGGGGAATCCATCTGGTGAAGAGTGCTGGAAAATCTTGCACGCTGCAGAGGAACTATCTGGCAGACAGCAGTGGGCGAGTGTGGCCTATATACTGAGGTGAACAGCTGCAGGTAGTTGAGACTGATTGCGGCTGAGCAGAGCAGGGTGCATGAGATTGGCTGAGGAGTGAGTGAGTGAGCATGCTGCTCTCAGGGTGAGACAGAGAAACTGGCGGTGATCAGAATGCAAACTGTAACGCTAACTGGTCTTGGGAGCGCCCTTTGCATGGAATAGATGTTTTTATTCTTAGAAGGAGGAATGCCACAGATAAGTAAAGTTTGCTCATGCGAGAAAATGTGCTGGTATGCTCTGAATGTAGGAAGAGGGGTGAAATTGCTCTCCAAAGAGCCAAGAGGGAAGCCTGGGGATGATCTGACTATCGCAGACTGCAAAGGTTTTTCGCAAATTATCAGTTAAATAGTATCATGATCGGAAAATGGCATTTCCGTACAGCCTTATAACCGACCTAGAGGCAGTAGGAGATGAGTGGATGAGGTCTGACGCCATTCCCGTTGTTAGCAAAATATCCATCTGCCTATCCATGTCGTGGAAAACAACCAGTAAATTATTGATATCCATGAATTTTTAACTACTTTGATCACTTGCATGTATTTTAAATAGTTTCACAATACTCTTCTCTGATGCTATTTTGATAAGCATGTGACACAAACACAGAGAGGAAATAAGTAAATGATCTTTCCCTTTTTTTGCTCTCAAGATTTTTCACTACATTTTTGGATAGTTTTTCCATAGTGCATAGTTTGCTGATCTTTTACTGCGCAAAAACAAAACATCTGTTTAATGCAGGTAAAATGAATATTTGTTTAGTTATAGGCCTACTGAAGCAGCCGCTCCCTGGTATGTTGTAACAAGTTAGAAATAATATTTGTAATGTCATTTCCTTTCCCTCCTTTTTATAGTGCAATTAGAGCACTCCTCAGTTGTGCATTAATTAGCCATTTCTCTGCTGTGGGAGGTAATAAATCCCAATCTCTTGCCATCATTCCAACATAATGCTGTAAATCTTGCAACCAATGGTACTTACACACCCAGCATTATATTACAATGTGGTCTAACAAACAAGGATATCTCCCCTGTGCTCGATGAAGCTTGTTTTTCAATTGAACAGTCTCTCCTCCCCTCCACCTCGCCTCCATCCTCCCTCTACCTATCTGTCCTCCTTCACCTCCTTCATGGCCGCTCCCCTGCTCCCGCCATACTCCACTGCCTCTGCCATCCAAGCCCACAGCTATCTCCTTGAGCGGCTCTCTTCTTATCTTAAAGTTTCCCTCCCCTGTCTTCCAACTTACTTACCCTCCCAAACAGCAGACTTCATCCTTCTCTTACCTTGTCCCCTCCTTTGCAGTCATTTCATTCTGTAGTTTCCCTTGGTATATTATTATTGTTTCCTCTAAAGCTCCCCTCTTTTTCACTGTAACTCCTTTAATTCTGTCTCAGGACCTGTACTAAACATTTTTACAACCTCGAGCTGAACTAACACAAACTGTTTGGCTCTAAAGGAAAATAACTGTGACAGCTAAGTCATCAGTCTGCCCAGGACCCTTTGGCCTTATCTGGTGTGATGCCAAGCTTTGATACTGTTGATGTTGTTCTTCTTGGCTCTGCCTCCTCTTCCTCTGCTAAAGTGACACAAACCAATATTGAGTGTAACCTACTTTTGTGCAATCTTTATCTTGATTAGATCTGAAAATTGCTTCCCCCATATCTCTACAATCCCGAATGAAGTGGACCTCTTGGCTGCAACATGTCAGATAACTTAATTTTTGTTTTTAAATCAATTCTTTACGGGGAAAAGGAGATTCTAAAAGTTTCTACAACATCCGTCTCTCATTACATTTGGTACCAGTGCTCCTAAGGCAGTGTATTATGAACTACAGGCTATTAAACTGATTGGTTCTTGGTCCTTTTTCCGGCTGAGGGTGTGCAAATCAGTGAGATCAGCTGCTTTATTGTTTGGCTAAAATTAAAATGCACAAGTACTCCTTCCTTTAGTTCTCTCCAGACTAGTGGTGGGATTGGGCCAAGATTCTCAGCCCAATACCCCTCTGAACCAGAGTTGGTTCTGACCAAACCGGACC
>JAQLOL010000008.1:1772219-1782526 GCA_029783665.1 Naso thynnoides | reverse complement strand
CATTTACGGACAGGTTCGGCTGAGTGTCGTCAGCATAAAAATGAAAAGATACGTAATATTTTTGTATTATGTGCCCCAGGCGGAGCATGTATAACGAGAATAGAATTGGTCCCAGGACAGACCCCTGGGGCACGCCGTACTTCAGTGAGGTGAAGGAGGACATATAATTATTTGCGGCGACACAGAACATACGATTTGAAAAGCATGAATAAAACCACTTCAGAGCTGTACCTGCAACTCCTACCCGGTGTTAGCTAGTTGTGTCGGGGGAAGGGGGGCTTGGCATTTTCTATTATTAACTATGGCCAAATTAATCATCCTGTTTGCACGGTATCAGCTGTGGAAGTTCCAGAAATGTTGGGAAACTTAACAACGCCGTGTCTGTGTTCATAACATAATCCTGTGGCGTATAAAGTCGTGCTCCATTATATTCACACACGGCAATAATTGTTTAACCACCATATCAAATTGAATGTTCATTCAATAAATTTCGGCAACGTTTATGCTGTCGGAATGTCATCGATGTCGGCGGAATCTCAACACTGATTGGCTATTGCAGCACAAGTTAATGCGATGTCGCCCGAAAAGTTCAATATTTTCAACCAAAGACAGTCAATATTAACACAAGATCCACCACTGTACACTGTGCCAATGGTGTGAAATGGTATGCACTTCCTGTCTCCTAAGTGGGCGAAGTCACATCTTTCATGGAGACAGTAGGGAACCACCATCCCTCCTCCTTGCCTGGAAGTGTTATATAAAGTGTTATATTCTCGTTTTCTATTAACTGTCTCCGTTCAACCTTAAGCAATGAGGTGATGAAGGCGCCAATGGACGCCACACTGTGTGATTCGCATCGCGTGTATCGCGAGATTCGTGTTGCTGGAAGTGATATCGCCTTTAATTGTGTCTCAACACTGACTTTGTAAGTAATCTTGTGGCACTCATTGTGTTCACTGTTTTCTGTCTGAATGCACCTTAAGGCAGCCATCTAATAATCAGTCAGCGAGTGAGTCAGAATGATCACCATGATCTTGCTGGTGGTTCCTCTGGGATTCTCCACAGGCACCGAGTTGTTGAAGACAAGCGCCCACAACAGCCACACGGACTTCCCGATGGTGAACTTGGATCCACCAGACTCTACCAGAGAGAGAAAGGGAGAGAGAGAGAGTTATTGTGTGAAATATTAAGATCAAGAAAATGTAACTCACACATGCTGAGTGATAAACGGCAAAAGAGGCTCAGTAGCATCAAATTTGAAGTTAGAGGAGATGAAAACATGTTGCAGTGCAGTGCTGCAGGTGAATTAGAGGAGACGGAGACAAAAGAATGTGTACACCCAAGTTGTGACAGTCAGTTACTGGACCACGAGCATTACTCTGCAGTCAGACCTGTCTTCATTCTTCTGCTTTCAGTCTTTTTAAACCTGCCGGCAGAGCTTTTGCTGCCATTTAAAAGGTCTGACTCACAGTCAGCCTCCCAGTTCTTCCTCGAGGTTTTGGACGAGGTCAGGCTTTTTCAGACAAGTTCTTCCAAGTTCACTCCAAACTCTTAAAACCGTTTCTGTATGGATGTAACTTTTTGCACAGGGGCACTGACATGCTGAAACGGGAAAGGACCTACTTCAAACTGCTGCAAACTCACTTGCGTCTGAAATATTATTTCATGCTTGAACACTAAGCTTTCCTTTAAATGGAACTGCCCAAACCACAGAAAACAAAGTAGGCACTTTTAGCAAAAAGCATGTGAACAGTCACAATCTCATATAATTGGCCTGACGGCATAGATTCATTCTGATATTGGGTTGCAGCAATTGCAGAAAAAAAGTGTCTTAAAGTGATCTAAGAACCGTCTGATGCTGAAAGTTCAAACAGAGGAGATTTAGTTAAAGACGAGAGGAAAGACCTATATGGAGTTATTAAAGATTAAACCTGGCACCTTGTGTTGAACACACTATCATCAAACTGTGAAGCTTCAGAAGGGAAGAAGGATGAGAGAGCAAATTGAGCGGATAGAGGAATCTAATTGGTTGCTCAGGATGAAAGGTGGTGGTCCATTTCTGACTGGAAAGAGTCATCACACACTCGTAGAGATGGAGTGATGGAGGACGGAGAATATGAGAGTCTGACCAATCTCTTGAGTTTCCAACATTACTGCAGTCAAAAGGCAATTAAACTGAATGTATGAAGATATGGGGAGAAAAGAAGGCAGAGAGGAAGAGCAGACTTCATTTGGCTTTTCAGCAAAATGTGGCAAAAAATTGTGAAAGCTAAGAGAGATGAAAGGAAGAATGAACACTTTTATTACTTACTGTAACTCTGCTGCTTTCTCCTCATACAGAGAGATTTATTTCTTGAGAAACCACTGATTTACCATTTCTTTAAAATAAGCACAGAGAATCTTGATTCACTCCCATTCCTCCAGAGTAGAGGCAAAAATACGACTTAGATATTTCAAGACATGAAGGTATTCCACCTGAGCGGGTGAACTGACCTGAAGAGCCGTAAGTAGGGCTGCATGAAAAACTCTGATTTTTTGGACTGATTTGCTTTATTAGTAGCAATGATCATTTTTACATCGTTTTAATTGAAAAGGATTTTTAAAAAATGATTATGGTGTGGTTGTTGCAAAGATCTGTACCACACAAAGATGTTCTCTTCAGTCTGTAGAATATGATGTCGGTCAGGAGAACTGCAGCACCACAATATTTCTCTGCTAATGGTGAGAAGTCGAAAATAGACCGGGATGCTCCTTTAAGATCTCTGCTGGTAAATCAAACCAGGGAAGAGAACTAAAGTTGTAAATGAGCTTTTCAGACGGCTGAAGGCTGGAATCATCCTGTTTTTCTAAGTTTGGTCAGATGAGAAGGAGAGGTAATGAGGAATGTGTAATCGGATCAAAAAAAACAGTATGTTTCACATTGAAGACAGGCAGAAGCTTGTGTCAATTTCTTACAAAGTAATGAATAAAATTTTTCAAATTGATCATTTAAAATGAATGAAGCCCCACAGAGAGGCAGACGGAAAACATTTGGAATAAATGATGAACTGACAAGTACTGTAAAAATGTCTCATCAACCAGCGCGCAGTCAGTGTTTATGTCATTTAAAATAAATAAGCTGGGTCGTGGTGCTGTCTCGACACATGGGCAGACAAAAAAAAAAAAAAAAGCAGGGGGCTTTGCTTAATTTTAGCACCCCCCCACCCCCACTTACATAACTGATGAAGTTACAAGCTAGTAATAATGTCATGAAAGAAGCAGCGGCGGCGGCTTGATTGGCATGCTGATGCTGCTGTAACTGTCTCTGTCTTACTCTTGGCGCTCTGCAGGCTGCGGTTGTATCCCACGGGGCTGAAGAACTCGAAGATGAAGACGGTGACAGCCACCACCGACAGGCACATCACAAACATCATTACCCACACCGCCGGGCTGTAGGGCTCTGCGACACACACAGACACACAGACACACACATGCAAATATCAGATTGAGTTTCACAAGTGTCAGCGGTGAAGTACCACTTTATTGAATGCAAAACTGCCCATCACGACTCGACCGTGGACAGAGAAAATGTGTCCTGAAAGTAAAACTGCCATGTGTTGTTTGGTGGTTTGGTAAGCCATTTGTGTGCAGATTCAAAGTAACTTCAAGCGATTAAAGCGATTTTCTGTTGTTTTTCAGCGATAAGACGCGTCTTAAAGCAGGAGGGGTTAAAAGGTCTAGTTATTTATTTTCCGTTGTTTGGTATTCAACAAAATGGTAATCGGCTATGGTTTTTTGCCAGACCCGCCTTATTCGCAGCGCGTCAGATGCTGACACTTTGACATGCCCCTTGGCGTCTCAAAGAGACGCAGAAGGCACCGAGCTCCCACTGAGGTCTGATGTAAACCCATCTGTGTCATTTTTAGACGCTCCTAGCAACTTCTTCATCAAAGAGCAAGGAAATTTCTTTCAGGATGGTGGTCAGGGTAAAAAGGAAGAACACAAAAACTTTACTTTGTGTAGCCCAAAATGAAACATAAGTTGTAAAACCAACAATCTTTTACTTAACATAACAACTGTGCGTAGCTATTTTCCTCAGCTTAAAATGTTGTTTTTTAGTCATTTTGTTGCCCAAACTTGACCAAATCACAACCCATAGGGCGACGCCACCGATTTTTGATCTTATCTCTATCTATCCCAATTAGGGATACAACCTGAAACCCAACAATGTATTTTTTTCAATGTTCACTGTGTCTCTGGGATGCAGCTTCAACATTTTTTGTTCTGGTTCCAGGAAGAATTACAAATTGTTGACTTCTCGTCTTTCCCCTCACACTCCAGGCGAGCCCGCGCCATATTTGTTTTGAGAGGATTTTCTGCCTCTGGTAGACCAAAAATCCCTCATTATTGAAAATTACGAGATATGAAATAAAATAAATGTTTCAATGGGACGGATAACAACCTTGGAGACTCAGCAAATGCTCTTTATTCATACTACAGAAACGGCTGTGTGAGCAGACAACTCAGAAAACTGAGCCTTCTCTGTCGATATAGCACAAACTGAGGAATTTATTGCTTCGATTGACTGTAATTACCATTAACCTTTTCGGGCATCTACATGAAAAGTGGTGGATTTTCCCTTCAGGGCTTTGTGCATTGGACAGTAACACAAAAAGGAATAAAGCCGCAATATTTTAAGACTAGAATTGAGAACAGGATTTCTTGCAGCTTAGATGAAACCAAAATACACTTGATGAACAGTTTGAGAGATATACGATTCTGTATTTTGTCAACTAAAACTCTAAAGCTTTGATGAGACAAAAAACCTTTGATGTTATGCGTTAAAAATGGGAGAAAAATGTGTTTTATTCAGTTTGGACCCACTTTTACCAGCAAAGTCCTGAATGTTGACGCACTGTATCTTATTTCTGAACAAATGTAGATTTGAAAAAATAACCTTTTTCTTTTATAAAAGAGCCTCCTCTCTTAACTGCATGAAAAAGCAAAGACACAAACTAAACACTGAAAGTGAGAACCCTGTGTGTGAAGATAGGAGGAGATTTTTTTTTTTTTTTTTTAAATTTCAGGTCGAGGAAACGAGCCGGCACTTTGAGATTTACCAAATTAGCGAGGGATGTTCTGTCAGCACTGACAATGCAGCTGTAATGCTAATCAACCAGCACGGCTGAGGCGAGCTGAGCTGCTGGGTCGACTCATCAACACCTTTGTCTCTCTGTGTTACACCCAGTAAGAGAGCAGCGAGCTCTGTTTACATACAGCAGGAAGCTTTTAGCTGAAGCTCCCCTGTGGAGAGGCGGGCCGTGAGCGCGCAGGTGGAGACGCTCTAGCTTTACCCATTAAACTTCCTGCCACACATGGTTACTATGCTTTTAAAACGGAGCTGTTGAACATGTGAGAGGCTGCATGTTTCATTCTCATCTCCCATATGCTGGAGCCTGTGTCATTCTGGTCACACAGCATTTGATTAGATTGTGTTTTTTACTGTTGGAATTGATTTGCAAATGTCCCTGTTGCAAGATCAATAAAGTCTATCTTATCTTATCAATCTTTTTTTAGCAAATTTTGATTGGAAACTACAGAGCCCAGGAGGCGACATCAATGTATTTGTTTTTTTTTTTTTAAATGAGCACATGCTTTCTGTTTTGCACGCGCGTTTTATAATTTGAACGTGCGTTTTATAAGTTTGGATGTGCGTTTAATGTGTGCCCGTTGTCTTAAAACGCACTAATTACAAAACAGTGGTGAGAAAGAGAAAACGTGCATGCGTTTAAAAAAAAAAAAAAAAGACACATCCATGTCACCTCCCAGGCTCCGTAGCAAACAAACAAAGACAAAATAAAAACACCTAATTTCTTAATATCATTATATCAAAAAACCAAGAGCACCAGTGATAAGAAGAATAATAATAGAGAAACTAGAAGAAAAGAATAAAAAAGTGTCACAATGAAATGGTCCCAAATGTTCAGAGAAATCTGTCATTTGATTCAAACTAACGGTGAGTTTTCATTTGGTCTCCTGTCGCTGACAGCTGGCGTGACAACTGAGTGATGTGAGGAGGGAAAATCAAACTTTCATTCATCATCTCGTCTGCAAACATTTCTGCCCGAGTTACTCAGAGATTTTCACCTGCAATGGAGGCTGTTTAACAGTGAAATAAATTCATTGATCCCACGCTGCTTCATTGCACCATCAAACATCTTTTGTTTTCTCTGCTTTGATTGAGAGACCTTCGGTGTTTAAGTGTAAATAACTAGTTTATTGTACTGAATAACTAATGCCAGCCTGTAAAACGCAGCTCTGCCTGACAAGATTTAATTCATCTCTCCGCATTTTACTGAAGGTCTTTTTTTATGTCTGTTCAGTCTCATTCATAAACATGACGGGAACAATATTTTAAGAAACACCTAAAACAAGTTCAATCCAACGAAACGCACACACACAAACTGCAGCTTGAACAAACACCTCTGATTTTAAATCAACATGTGTCTGACACAGTGCGAGTGCTGCATGAACACTCATTTTCTTTCAGGGCTCTTCTATGGAAGCGAGTCATAGACGGCTGCACAGAAACTTAATAAACTGTGAACATACTTTGGTGCACAGCAGGAAATTTATTGCTAATAGAAACACAACCGCAGCTCTGAGGCAAAGAAGACATTTTAGACATGATGGAGTTGTCACAGGTTGAACAGTGCTATTTTTATTAACTTAATAAGCCATTAAATGTAATAGGATATATTTTTCTCATCTTTTCCTTATAACATTTAGATTTGAGTTTAATGCAAAGCTTCTTTCTCTCATTACATTTGCTAAGTGGAGCCTGAGGGAGGTGATTTAAAGGCGATTTAAAATATTTGATGCGTTTTTTTTTTTCCGTCTCAAGTGTTTTTTTAAACAAAGATCACAGCAGCTATGAGTTCATTAAAAAGCAAAAAATCAACCACTCTCCACTAACACGGTAAAAAATTTATCAATCGATCTGATCGATTCGCATTTGACTCCTTTTCTTCAAGCTCCAACACTTGATTTTATTCAGTGACACATTATTATTTTCACCTAACATTAATTTCATTAAAAGATTATGTTCAAGCAGTGCCTCTATGCGCTGCACACAGCACTGATTTACTGAGTTTGTCTGCGAGTGTGTAAAAAAAAAAGATGGTGCACCGCCATCGCAGAAGTTGTGTTTGATTTTGTGTCTTTTCCTCTGGCGGGCGAGCTGCATAAAGTGTTGTTTTCAAAGCAATGTCAGCCTTTAGTTCAGTTCTGAGCTTCATTGTTTTATTTGTCTGTGACTGTTTGCTTTTCAGCCGCTACGTCTCCATTTAGTACAACCGTAATCTATTTTTACACCCGTATTTAATCTGGGAAAGTCACATGAGAACACGTGCGCTTTGTCAATGATGCTCTGCTTAGAGCTCACACCTGGGAGCTCTCTCAGGTACATTCGCAGTCTGACACTACTGCCTGTGGGCGGATCCACCGCAGCAGATGGGGTTAAAGTCGGGGTTAATTAGGTTTATGTGCACCTCCTCAAGGGCATTTAAGCAGCAGTTGCTACATAGAGTGACAACATTATTTATTCATTTTGCTTGCCAACATGTTCCCAGCAGGGCCAGGGAGTCAAACCGGTGACCTCAGCATTATGAGCACAGAGAGCAGCATTAAAGCAGGAAAGTGGCTTTTAAAGAGAAGATGACAGGGCATGAACCCGAGAGCAGGTTGAGTTCATCTCAGAGCCGAAGCAGCACAGAAGAGGACAGAATCCATGTCACCTGTCATCAGTTACATTTACATTAACATAATAACATGATTGAGGGCTTTAATTAGAGTGGGCTCCTCTACAATTAAGCCAGTTACATGAATGCATCAATAATCAGTTTCTTTATGGAACATATGGTAACCGTAACATTTCCATACATCTCACACCTCTTTCCTTCATAATCCTATTACAGAATTCACTTGAGTGCTCATGATGCTAATTACGTGCGCGTGTATTTTTCAGTCTGATGCACACCTGGATGATGTGCAAAGGAAAAAAGAGAAGTTTCGCACTTTGGTCACAACACTTCACGACGGCAATGAATAAAACATTTTTAAACAAACAAACATTGCTGTAAAAGTAAGGTCGTCTTCCCGGCAGCTCTAACTCAGCACGCCATGTACAAAGCTGTTTACCCGGAGAAAGACTCTTCACTTGTTTTGTGCACCGCCACTGTTTGAAGCGAGAGAAATGTGTTTATGTTTGACTGCAGAAGCATTTTAAAGGACAAAACAATGACAGAGAGAGTGAGGCATCTTATCTCTGAAAGATCTTTGGCATGTGGTGTGAGGCTGTTGGACTGTGAAGTGCAAGATGTGGTGATAACTGTTAACGTTCGAGTTCTATAAAGTTCACAGGCCCTGGTTAGAGCTCAGACAGCACATTAGATTTACTGATATGGGATTTTTGTGGTCGATGATGATACTGATGTAATGGAGTAAGAAAATTCTGATCTCTGATATAAGACCAACATTTCACACATGATATTGTCTGAATGCAGGTGTTAAATACTTGTGACTTACGTATGTAATTGAGGCAGGATAGCTTACCTTTGAACAAACTCGGTAAACAGTTAACATGAACCGGCCTAACTGGACAAACTACTAAATTACATAATTTTAAATCACTAGGCCGAGCATTTTTTTCAGGCCTTAATAGACAATTTTAATATCAACACATATCAGTAAATCGATGTATTGGTCAGGCCCTACAAAGAGCGAGAGAAAGCCGAAGCTATGGCGCAGTGTGAGATATTATACAGAAACATATGCAGCATTTACATCGCTAGTAAATATTTGGTTATAAAAGCATTTGACCGACTGCGTCCACATGGAATCAGGCAGACCCCTGTCAGGGCTCTTTTCACAATAATGACCTGCTCACTCGACATTATCCCTGACGCATCCCTTACGTTGGGGAGGATGCACCTTCTTTTAATACAGTGAAGAAGTGGGATGCCGAAGTCAAACTTGACAGAAATAGATGAATGAATAAAGCATAATTTCCCTCGTGTCCTTTCAGGTTATTCTACAAATTAACATAAAACAGGGGGACTGAAAGCTGTCTGTTGTCGACTATGAAAAAAGTTTTTTTTTTTTTTTTTAAATCTCGACTGTTCCATGTAAAAGGCTTTAAACATGTACAATCTGACCGCAGCTACATTTGCGGGTGCACAGAAACTCTTAAGCAGCTCCTGCTGAAGCACGAGTTGGTGGTTTGGCCTGAAAGCTTTGCCGCTCTCTTTTGTTGCCAAAGGCTTTTATTTGACTTTTATTCCTGAATTGCCAATATGAGCGACAGCCGCGCTGCTGCAGTCCACCATCTTCGCAAACACACACACGCACGTACACACACTCTCTCTATTTACTTCCCTTCAATTTTCGCATCCCTCTTTGCTGGCCCCTTGACAGTTTAAGTGTTTGTTATCATGCAGGCTTAGACTTCGTGTCCTGCCTCACTCTCTGGTCTGTCTGGGTCTCTGTATTTAAGGTCTGTGTCCGTCTGTTTCTCATTCATCGAGTGTATCAAGGTGTTGGATTATTTATTGGGCTAAAACCACTACAGCTAATTTAAAAAACAGAGATGTGTTTCATTCTGCTAAAGAACAAACAACGCACAGATAAGATTTTTATTCTGCAGGACAAACACACACTCTCACACACACACACACACACACACACATGCACACACACACACTCTCACCCACACACACACACACACACACACACACACACACACAAGCAGACTCTTAAACATTCACTGAAGGTCATGCAGCAAAGTTAACAGACAAGGCTGGATGTGGATATGTCTGAGTGTTCTTTTTCTTCAATTCTCCAACTAATTCAGCAAAAGCCTTCGAGTGGTTTTTAATGTGCACATGGCCAAAAAGGTTTTTCAGAAAATGTTTCTTCTAATATTTGAAATGGTTTCATTCTGCAGAGAATTACTGAAGACAGAACTCCACTTACTTAAGTCGTAACAAAGGTAAATTGACATGAGTGATGATGATCCAGTATAAAGTGCTTGTTGAGAGGTTATGAAAACACAATGATTCTTACATTCAGGTGATTAAATACTAATGAAAAATACACATATTATACATTTCTGCCACCAGATCCCTTGTTAATGAAACACTGGACCATTTTTGTGCCTTTGCTGCAGGAGAAGTTGAGACAAAATCAACACAAAACTGACAAAAAAATTGCCACAGAATGTCAAGTTGGAAGACAGGGAACCGAAAAAGATGAAACCATTTTGAAACAGT
>JAQLOL010000008.1:1706975-1733725 GCA_029783665.1 Naso thynnoides | reverse complement strand
GTTTTTTTTTTTTTTGCAATAAAATTAAACTGAGTCACCTACAAATAATGTTCACCTTTGCATCATTTAACAGTCTGTAACAGTCGCAAAGCGTAAAACTTTCTCTGACTGGTTTCCTTTCATAGCGATTTATCAGTAAAAATCAATGAAGGATTAAACCTTTCACCTGGCTTCACCAGCTAAGTCCATTTATATTAAATAAGATAAAATGTAACAATCTCTGCAGTAAAATCAGGTCATCCCTGCAGCAGAGCATGGACAGAGCACGAGGTCGTTAAATTTTACTGTGAGCCTCCATGCGATGCTGCAAAAAAAACACGGAGGTGCACAAAGTGTGTGTGTGTGTGTGTTTCAAGGATGAAGAAGAGAATGTGTACTCTCCCTCTGATCCTCATGTATTTTTAAAATCATAAGGTTGGATTTTCAGCAGCTTCGAGGCTCAGCATTGCAGAACTCACTTAATACATGCAAATTCTACTGAGAGAGAAGAAACTAAAACATTGAAACGGCAACAGATATATCCACAGAACATCCTGTCCTCTTAGAGCACCTGAGAGTGATGCGGAATGCTTCCCGCGCTGTACCAAAGCAAACAAAAGTGCAGCAGTTAAAGTTTAGCATCAAAGTGGTTCTTGAGTTATTTTTTCACATTTCATTTCACTGGTTAATTAAGTGCAGAGAGAGAAGCAAACACCGCAGCTTCAAAGTTGATTTAACACCATTAATAAGAAAAAATGGAGAAACTTCCAGTGAATATAGCCATGAATGTTAAGAGAGTGGGTGGTGGTGTAAAAACACTTTGAAAGCAAGGCTGCATTACCTTTAAATGAATAAACACCACAGTCTTCCCTCATCTAAAGTTGATTTTGGTTAAAATAAAACATCCTCAGTTGATTCAGCACCAGTTGGAGTTTTATTTCCACAGCCTGGCTCTGACTGCACAATTGGCAAATGATAGCTGAAATTTGCAGACTTCAGATGGAGTTCATCCTCGAGTCTGACAATACAATATCATAAAACCACTGATTCAAATGAATGAATGGAGCAAAAACAAAGAGGGGAGGACGTAGCGGAGTTGCTTCCTTAGGAGTCTTAAGCTCCAGCTAGTTCGATTTCAGAAAATCGCCATCCGCAGATTTAAGCACTAGTTTATTGTGCATTTACACTTTGGCCTTAAAGTCCCCACTAGAAGCTTTTGACTGGTTCTGGAGCGTCTAAATTTCATTCTGATGCTTCACATCTTACTTACGTCGGCAAATGAAACCATCGGTGAAGAAACTGGAGATTACAACCCTGTCTTTTACAGTGCCTTTGCGTTGGGTCACCGGGTGAGAATGGGTGAAATTTGGGACAGGGGAGTTGGGGGCGGGTGCACTCATGTTGGCAAAAGACAGTAAAACACATGACAGTCAAAACTCAACACTATAATTATTTTTATTTAAAAAATTGGCATTCTATGGGCAGAAAAAACACTGTGACAAGACTGTGTTGTATCATTCTTAAACACTGTGTTTGCAGCAGTACTTTCCTCCCCACTGCTCCTGGTACTTGTAGCTAGTTTCTGTTTTTCGGCTGGATGTTCACCAGGTTTCCCTCCATAATATTTTATAAGTAAACAACGTCATAACGTCGCCCTCGCAGTAGCAGTTATTGCGAAACTACAGTGCAGCTAAAAACCAAACAGCAGACAAAGTTTATGTAAGAAACAAACTGCAGTGGGTGACACACACACAAAAAAAAAACGATGCAAAATGATCAGTATTTAATGTTTTATTAGGCTATACCTCTTCAGTATTTAAGTTTAGTCGAATTTTAGGGACAAATAGAACAGGTTCCAAAGTTTTCGGGACGTTTGGTCACCCTTCCTTTGCCCAGTCCGCTCCATCAGTGGAAACGCTGAAACCTTTTACGGCACACAGAGCAAAAGAGACGATTTGCTGTTTATGAGCAGGATCGATCCGCTGCTCTCTGTTTTACTCTCTGTGGTTGGAAGCAGGAGGATTTCTTTTTTAAAAAAATAACTTCAATATTTTGTATTTATGGCCAAAAATTTTTTTGTAAATAAGTGTTGTGTTTTTCACTCTCTTCCAAAACAAATGCTTGCGCTAGACAAGCACTTTTCAACAGTAAGCAGTACCACGTTTGGCCACAAGGGTCATTACAACCAGCACAAAACAAACGTTCCTCCGGGGGGGGGGGCTGTATCCACATCAAGCATGTTCAGTTAAACAGAAGGCAGAGATGAGGTTTAATAGCTAGTTTGCTGGCTGTTAATTAACATTTAAGCATTTAGCTTTGTCCTGCTTTTGCCACTGGTGGCCACAGAGGCCACTGCTGATGAAAACGTTTTTTTTGTCCTCTTCTGTTTAGTAGAGCAGATATGATGTGTGACAGTCTCACTCTGTTTTTCATTCATTTAGAGGGTGTACAGGAAGCAATGATCTAGGTATTTATATTTTAGCAATCAAAATTACAAGCTATGTTTTTTTTCTGTGATATATTCTCTATTCTCAATATGTCATGTATATCTGTCTGTCTTGGGAGAAGGATCCTTCCTCTGTTGCTCTCCCTGAGTTTTTCTCCATGTTTTTCTATCTGAATGGAGGGTCTATGGGTCTGAGGACAGTGGGTGTCATATGTTTTACAGGTTGTAAAGCCCCTTCAGGCAATTTGACTGCATAAATAAAAAATGTTCATACCTCCGCGGTTCGTCCCTCCAGCCCTGTGGTCGGATGGCAAACAAGGCCTTGGGCAGCCCCTCCAGGCCCAAGCCGGACAAGGCCGGCCCCACAGCGAACCACATGTGACTGGGCCCAGCCTGACCCGACGCCCAGGCCGCCCGGAAAACGAGCTCAGCCTCCTCCAGAGAGCAGTACAGCAGACGGACCTGCAGGTGGAGGAGAGAGGAGAGGAGAGGAGAGGGAGGAAGAGGGTGAGGGGATGGATGGTGGGAGGGAGATCGTGAGAAGTAATTAGTATAAAGGAAGGAAAAGTATGAAAGAGAAATGGAAATTGACAGGCAGGACAGGGGAGAGAATAGAGGGATAAAAAGGAGGGATTGAACAAGAAAAGAGCAGATTTAAGGAGGTTGGAGAGTAAATGATAAAAAAAGACAGGCAGGAAATAAGAAGAGGAGGAAGAAAACAATAACATGGAAGAGAAACAAATGATTGACAGGTCGTAGAGAAAGATGTGATGAGGAGAGGAAGGAAGGAAAAGAAGGAAAAGATTTTTAAAAATTAAGAAGCAAGAAAGAGTACATTTAGGATTTTAGTAGGAAAAATATTTAAAGAAAGAGGAGACAGGGAAAAGACACATGTTAGAAAGAGACAACGAATAGAGGAGGTATTGAAGAAAAATGTTAACAGATGGAGGGAGGGAGGGTGAAAGGAGGAAGGACAGAAGCAACAAAGCGAGGATGAAAAAGAATCACACAAAGGAAGGATGCATGCGCAGAAGAAAGAACGAAAAAACTTTGTTTTCATCCCATTTTTCATCTTCCCTGAGTCCTGCTGCTGCTCTCATAATGCTTTCCCATTTTTCTTTACAATTACAGATTACATCAAAACGAGCGGTGCACTAATACATTAATGCTTCTCTTTATTTATGTATTTTCAACACCGCGAGCTGCACATGAAAAATCTTGCCTCTTGGTCCGCCTGCATTTTCCCTTCATATATTATTAAAGATGGTGAATTAAAAGAGAGCGAGTTAAAAAGACAAAGTGAGTAAATGTGAAAGTAGAAGACAGTGAGATGACAGAGGCTGTGGGGTGTGTGTGTGTGTGTGTGTGTGTGTGTGTGTGTGAGCATGAGTGTGTGTGGTTGATGCTGAGGGTGCTTCACATGATTACTCAGAGGAAGCACTTGAGAAAAATTTGTGCCACAGTTTTGTCAGACAATTATAGAGGTTATAACAGTGAAATTAGTCAGAACCGGAGTGAAATGCTTTTGTAACTCTCTAACAGCAGCAGGCGTGGGGTGTGTGTGGATTCTGTCACACGCCGCCGCTTGCATTCACGGTGGTTACCAGCGTAAGACGACACCGATCCCTCCCATTCAGCCGACGGCAGATGGAATCGAGGTCGGCGTGAGGTTCAAGCTAACGCTCAATCCCTGTCAGCTCCTTCCTCTGAGCAGTCAGAGTATATTTGGACCTCTTTGCAAACAGCAATGGCATTTTTTGAGCCTGAAGTTTGTCACCATATGTCTGAAATAAAGAGGATCCAGGCTGTCAAAGTGTTCAGACGGAGCAGAGACCCTGGATTTACCGCCGTCCCTCAGAAAGACGAGTAATTTGTCATAATTTCATGCCATCAATCATTTTGTTAGTGCAGGTGTCTCATTTTTCAAATGTTAGACATCTCATTTGGGAAGAAAACATTTCATTTAGACCCCTGAGGGTCTTTGTATTTTATCGTGACGGAGCTTAATCGCATCAACATTCATGTTGAAAAGAAGATTTTTCACAAAATGCTTAATATTCTAACACAGGCTCACAAAAACATAGTTTAATAAAGAAACAGGATTTCACTGAATTTTTGTGCCACTTTTGGACAATGCGTCCGTTCCCATTTTCTCACGGTGCTGTTTCGCAATTTTTGATTACCCTAAACAAAAATACTGCAAAAGTTATAAACTTCAAACTTTTTGCATAAGAACTGAAAAAGCTGAACTTCAAGGAAACATAACAAGGACCGCATAACTTGTCTTCTGCGTTTTATGAAATCATTAAAAAGCGAGAGACAACTTTCCGTTACTGTCTGCATTGATGGACAACAAAGTTTTTTGAATCTTGAATTTTCTACCTCAGGCTAAACACTTATCAATCACACTTTGTAAATGGGCAACTATAAATTTACCTGCATATTTGCTGGTATATAGTCACTGCTTTATAACTTAAAGGACGTGTGTTACTACATGTCGTTGTACTTCGTCAGCATCCCACACACAGGTAAAATAAATCCCACCCATTTTTCCCAAAAGAGCTTTTTCTATGAGATGCTGTATTTGTTTTCATTTTCTTCATATTCAAGAATTGCTATGCCTGGAACACACATCCTGCAGCAAAGCAACACTTCCACTCAGGAGGCTCACTGATTGTTTTCTCCGAGACGCGCACAGTTCTCTGCTAAACAAAGACAGAAAAATAACCTGTTGACAGTCATACTGACATCATACCAGCAACATCCGCTGTTGTTTCAGCATTTCCGGTGTGTCTTTTAAATAACAACTTTTTAAAAAAGCTCTCACAAGCATGAGTGTGCAAAGAATCCCTTCGTTCGAAGATTTGATTGTGAAACATTTAAAGGATCTTGTGTAACAAACCAGAGACCCGTTGTAGTTAAATGGTCTATTTTATGTTAAGAAATAAAAAAGATCACGTGGAGAGCAGTGGCCTAGTTTTAACAGAAACCCAAAACTACCCTGCAAATACTGTTTTTTTTTTTGTCTGTTTGAGTTTTTTTTGTTTTGTTATATTTCTTGATTATTAGCTATTATTGTTTTTAGCCTATTTTTTAAACACAATGGATTTCTGTTTAAACTCAATATAAATTTCATGTAGGCTCATTAAATGACATGGGCTGGCAGCAGTGCTGCAGTGAGCGAGTGAGACGCAGCAGATTGGCGGCGCAGACGCGTTGTTGCAGAGGTAGACACAAGATGTGTGTCCCCGGCGTTACAGAAAGTAACTGAAACTGTGTGACAGCGTTAGCAAAAAAGAAACTCTGTGTCAAAATCACACTTCACATGTCTAGCTAATTTTCAAGCTAGGAAGGCAGCACTCGTGAGGAGCTTTCTTTTTATATATTTCCATAACTTTGGTGTAGCAGTTATCTTCCACTTCATCATCATCTTCATCATTCTTTCACATGTCCCACAGTGTTTCTGCACCCTGTTTCAGCATGAACGGCAGTGAATAGGCTTTAAAAATGCAGCCTGACATCTAATAAAGTGAACACATGGTCACATTTGAACAACTGTAAAAAGTAGGGGTGACCTCTGCTAATGGTGAGAAAAAATAGACTGCTTGGTCCTTTAAGTGACTCAGACATGCAAAGGAAAAAAAAGACAGGTTCTGTCTCGCTTACCACTGAAGTGAGAATCATCGGCTGAAGCTAACTGATGAAGGCGAGCTTTGAAGTGAAATAAATGGTCCGCGCAGCTCTACAACCTCCCAGTGCCTCCATGATTATGCACAAAAGACGCATAAGATTAATAATTTTGCATTAGCTGCGACAGAAAGTTGTCAAGTCAGCCAAGTTTATTTATGTTTTGCAGACGGGCAGAGGAATTATTTCAGGTGTAGATGATACACACATCGTTTGGATCCAGATGCTTGTGAGACACGTTCATGTACAATTAGAGGGAGAAAGGATTAGAGCTGGTGACTAGAAAATAAAAGTCTCAGCGGGAAACAGTTCTCCCTTCCTGAATAATCACATCACAGCACAGACGGAGCTGAACCCAATTTAATCAATGATTCCAACATCAAGAGCGTGCATATGCGTGTTTGAGAGGGGGGGGGAGCAGAGCTTCTGCAATTCACAAATACAATTCAGTACTAAACCTGCGGTATAACGTTTCAGAGATATACATGCGAGACAAGCACCCTGTGGCTTCTCATCAAAGGCCGGAGCATCACGGGAGGATTGTGCAGAAATGGGCATGCAGCCCCGTCTGAAAAAACAAGGTATGAAAAACAAACCACAATAATGAAACCAAAACAGGCATATCAGAGTACAATGGGTTCCAGGTTCTGGTTGCTGGCTCCACAGATGCTGATGACCTCTACAGTGAACTGTCTGCCAAAAGGTTCTCTAACTGCGGCTGAGGGTTTGGAAAAAAAAAAACAAAACTCCAAGTTTTGGCTTTAGTCCTGACCCCAGAACAGCAGTCAGCTTTCCGTCTGTCCTAAACCATCTCCATGTTTGCTCCTGTGTTAAATGCTGCATTCACATGGAATCAGGCAGACGGCAGACAGCGGGGGACGCCGTGTGAGAGGTCCGACGGAATGGAAGGACAGCAAAATGACACACGCATGACGGTATGTTGCTACAGTGATGTCATCGTTTTTATATAGAATGGAATAAAATACACTTAATGAAATTATTTTATGACTTATTTTATGTAATGTTTCTAGTTTTGCATAACGCTGTAAAATGCAGCTTTCTCTTAATTTTAATTTTGCAATTGAAAATTAAGTTATACTGGGGGGGGGGCGATCAGCTTTGTGCTGACTGCCTTCCACGTGTCAGATTTTCGTGTGAAATCTTGGGAGGTTTTCAGACTATGGTAAATACAACTCCAGGTACTATTGAATCAAAATGATCCCAGCATTTGATTTGGATTAACATAACATTTGGTGGTAAATTCCATTGCGGAAGAACAGCAAAAATTTAAATAATTTTAACTTTGGACGGCAATGCCTTTGCCATTAACATTGCCGGCATTCTCTGCCGGTCTCATCAAATTTTACGGTCCCGCTCTCATCCACTTAAATGGCACCGGGTGTGCCGTCTATCGTCCGCCTGATTCTATGAATGCAGCATAATTCCCTCTCTGTTAAAGCTAAGGTAGCCAGTTTTTTTGTTTTGTTTTGTTTTTTCGGTGACATTGGGAAAAAAATCTCATAAAAACCTTTCAGCATATTGTAATTTAGGTGGTTTGAAAGAACACTAGACTTCTGCAACTCCCTTTGGCTCTGTGTTCAGACTGTGACGGACATTTTTCAGCCAAAATTGGGTCATTTCAGGGAGCGTGTGCTCCTGTTGACTGCCCTCGAAAGGTAGATGCGCGTTCACGTCCCCTCAGCTGCTGAACGAGCGATACAGTGGCGGACACCGCGGGAGAAAAAGTTGCTCATCCAGCTTTAGCAACATCTGCACACAAGGTGGAGCAACCCAAAAAATCAAGAAGAATGACAACAAAGGAAATAAAATGAGAGTCAGGTGAAGGGGTGGAGCTACAGAGCAAAAACAGGGTGGGGGTGGTGCAGCGGAGTTACTTCCTTGGGAGTCTCGTGCTGTAGCTTGATTCACAGAAGCTGCCTACAACAGCTCTAGAGACAGACAAGTCTCTCTGTCTGAGACAGAGAGACTTATGTGGCTGTTTTATTTTTGCAGAGATTTTGTGTCTTACATTAACAGGAAATCATCTCATGAGATACAAGGGAAAAAAATGTGAGGGACGACGGTGTGGGAACATTATCAACACAAGACGCCATTTCTTCACAAGCTCCGTCTAGCGCAACAATCAGGGATGAAGGTGTTTGAGCTGAATCAACTGTCAGTTTCGCTGCTCTGAAGCGTCTTTTGTTCCCTTTGATTCCAAAAAAAAAAAAAAGGCACAGTGTTAATTTAAAGTGTTGCTGACATTTTGTTTGTTACCATTTAGCTCATCAATCAGATGGAAATGGCAGGTGTCACGCCAGCTTTGCTTTTGCACAGATGATGTTTTGTGTTCGGACATGTTTGTTTGTCTGTTTATGCTGTTTATGGAAAGTAATCTATTGACAAACATCTCTACAGTTGTACTTTGTTAAATAATGAAAATAAATTACAATGTCATTATCATTACATTGTCTTCCTATGTTTTTCATGAAGGAAACAAAATGTTTTTGGGACACAGTTGCAACCAGAGTAGTTTCTTTCAAACTATAAAATAAAAGTGAAGATAATATTTGACTGCTTACAAGTTCAAACTGCTTCAAAGTAGCAGGATCGATAGCAAACAGATTTCCAGTGTGTTTTGATACGATAACAGACGTTTGCATCGGATGCTCCGACACTCCCTCACTTAAGCCTGCGAGTTCATCGATCTCTGCTCCTCCAAAGCAGACTGAGAAGCACCGGAACGGACTGAATGATAAAGTAGCCGAGCAGATCAATTAACGGATCGCCCAAGAATCTGGTGAGAGGACAGCAAGAGTGTAACTATGAGTCATTTCCCTCATTTCCTCAGGCTGCTTCCGGAGCACGTTGGTCCTCAAGGCACGAAGGCCAGCACTGATGCAATGAGCTTTTTTTTTTATTCAAGGGCATTTCTCATATGTTGTTGTTAAAAATACCAAATTTAGATGGATGACACTGACCCTGAACCTGAGGAGCACAATAGCCAGAGGGGAACATTTCAGTGATGAAAAAAAAAAAATCCTTGGAAACCTTTTAAGGAACTTCTGCATGACTGTGCATTGTTGAGGTGGACGTTCAGGTGAGGGACATTTATAAATAGTTCAGCAGCCTGTCAGTCCTCAGCTGACAAAAGAATTTAAAGCTGAGGTAGGCAGTTTATTTTTTGTTGTCATCGGGCAAAAAAATCCCATAATAACATTTCAGCATTTTATAATTCAGCTGGTCTGAAAGAACACTAGACTCCCGCTCCTCTCATCGGCTCTGTATTCAGACTGTGATGGTACTTTCCGTCCATCCCAGTCATTTCAGAGAACGCATGTTCCTATTGGCTGTTCTTAGCGACAGGTAACGTCACCACGAGCTGAAAGGCTGTTGAAAGAAGCGATGTGCCTTAAGTTCTAGTCGTTTAAGACTGAGGACTTTTCTGTTTGCCGCTGCTTTTTATTAATTCTTTACTGTAACTTTATTTTTTACATTTTATAACTCTTTAATTCAATTTTAAGTGTTTTTATTTCCTTTTCTCTTTTATGAATGACTTGTTTTAATATTGTGCGAGTTGCATTGTTGGTGAAATGTGCTATATAAATAAACTTGCCTTGCCTTGAGTTCAGGTAGCTTTATTGTCATTATATTTAAGGGTCGGACAACTATATAATGAAATTCAGATGGCCTCAGCTGACTTGAGCCGAGCAAGGTCGACCAGTTTACACTGTAACTTCCCCTGCAATCTTTGGTGTAATCTGGATTAAAAGAGAAAGTGACAACACACAAAATAAAATGCAAATGAAGCAAAAACAGGGAGCGGAGGGTGCAGCAGAGTTGCTTCCTTAGGGTCTGTGTCAACCATAGCATGTTTTTTCTTCTTTTTTTTTTTTGGTCAGCTCAGCAGTGCTGGGATGATGGCTTGCATGCTGAAAAAATGCTGCACGTGCGTCTTGTCGCCACGACAACAATACCTCGACAAAAGCAGCTGTATGATCGACACTGCTCCATTCCTGTCGCTGTCTGTTTTCTGTTTGAAATGTTTCCTATTTGAAATCTCTTTTTTTTACTCCGCGTGAGCATCAAACGAGAGCTTTCCCTCACACCTTGTATGGATGGTTGAGCCTAATAATAATATGGATCCACTATCACAGCTGTAGCACACAGTCACGGATCACAGAGGTTGTGGGTGCATGACATGAACAAACACAAACACACAAACGGGCCTCCCTCTCTCTGATTATGATGTTTTTGCTCGACATATCATCCCGCTCCGGGTGCACGTAGACGGCCGACGCCAGCTTCTCCTCTTGCTTTGAGTCCTGACCAATCTAGCCTGCCACTCGCTGAAACAACGAAACAACACACTGATCTGCTGCTCACTGAAAAGAGCACCGCTCATGACAGCACTTTTCTAAAAAAAGATGAGAAATTTTTGACTTGTAGCGCATGCAGCGCTCAGAGCGGCCTCACAAAAAAGGCGGAGCGCTCAGTAAAAAGATGTTGGGCATTGTGCTTTTTCTCTGTGTGGCAGCCTGCAGCTGCAGACGCTCTCTCCTCAGTAAGAACCATTTTAAAAAGACGCTGGCGCAAAGAAAACAAAACCAAACAAGCAAAAAAAAAAACGCTATTTTGACACCAGCCCGTCGAAGTCTCATCCTATAGCTAGCTTGACTTTCAGACATTGCCTACCTCAGCTTTAATCACCAGCATGTCAAGACGGTTAAATGTACCGCCTGACACTTTGAGCATGTTTTACCTTTTAAAAACAAGTGTTTTTCCAAACAAACTCTGACACCCGAAGCAGCTTATCATTTCAGACAAGCTTTACTCCTGCAGGAGGAAACATCACGTACACAGAATAATGTCACTGACTTTTTAATCCTTCATCTGCATAATTTGTGCTTTTTCCTGCTTTGACAAAGCAAAATGTCTGCTGCAGATAAAGACCTGAGTTTATTTAAATGTGTCGGTCTGAACCCGAGTTGACGACTGACTGACGACTGGCAAATCATCAGACAGACAGACTTACACTTTGTCCTTGCAGCCGAGTGAGCACGGCTGGATATGCACTAACCTGTCTGCATCTGTACAGACTCGTCTCAAACTGTAAACATCTCCACAACTGAAGCCCAACAGAGAGTTCATTCACTGCCTCACTATTCAACATTTCAGATCTCTTTCATTGCATTACATCATGTTCACTCTGGCTCTTTTGCTTTTGGCCCGATCTCCTCCCTACTTTGTCTTTCTTTCTTTGCCTTTCCCTTTTCGCAGACTTCATTTTGACAAAGGTCATTTACACTGACAGCGGAAAAGTGATGAGAGCGAGGAATGAATACGAATAAAAGGGTACAGTGTGAGAAAGAGTGAGATGTAAAATGGAGAGATGGGGAAGATATGGCTCAAGTACAAAGACACTCTTTTCTATCACAGCTAAGATCACAGCTCACGTAATGTTCATGTTGCTTTTTCTCTCAATTCCTGCTGAAATTTGTTATCTGTTATGTGATTAATGTTGGAAAAAGTTTGCTCTAAATGTGTCAATGCAAAGTCTGATTTCTGAGGTCTGTTTCAGTCCTTTTTAAGACCCTGGAGCTTTATAATATTTAATTTAAAAAAAGCTATTGGGGTTGAAAACTTTTCTATGTAAAATCAAAAACAGCAGTGAGGTGCATCCATGAGGGCTCTTTAAGTGTGAAAGTGGTGAAGCAGCTGGATGCCACCACAGGGGCAAAGCAAAGATTAAACCCAACAGAATGTGCCCACAAAACAAAAGTCAACTTGTCTAAGTGTCTTGTGTCCATTTCTGTTTTCGCTCTATTGCAAACGACTTCAAAAACTTATGAAACTCTTTCCCCCTTACTGTGATTGATCACTTTGTGAGAACAGACATCGAAAGGGCAAAAAACTTTCCAAAAAGACTAAGATCATAATTTAACATTTGTTCTCATAGCTCGATTCAATTCAATTCAGTTCAATTCATCTTTATTTAAAGTGTAAAATCACCTAAAACATGGCCTCAAAACACTTTACAATTTGCAGACAACACACACAAAAAAGAAAATTACAGATGACAAATAAGACCAACAGGACAGAACAACAACAACAGAAACAGCAACAATAATGAAACAAAACAAAGAAGACAAAACAAAACAAACAAAAACAAACAAAACAAAAATAAAAACGAGCTATACCGTATGTTTGAGAAAACAGATGGGTCTTTAGTCTGGATTTGAAAATGGTAATGGAGTCTGCATCTCTGACTGATTGCGGGAGCCGGTTCCAAAGAAGTGGGGCACGGTGGGAAAATGCTCCACTACCTGCTGATTTTTTGTTGACTTTGATGAGACCTCTAATGTTCAGAAATTGCAGTGAAGGGGAAGTTCGGATGGATAGATGCACGTTCAATGGGGGTGTGCAACATGATGATGTTTGGGGTAATTTACGCAACACAAGTTTTCACATCAAACAACACGCTTCTGTTGCGGTTCAGCCTTCCTTTTACATGATAACGGTGTGCCGGCGCCCCTGACACCACAAACATTTGAAACCAGGTTTCAGGGTGCATTCTTTTGAAAACACAACCTCCTTTTCGGCTGTGTAAACTGGCAAACTGCAAAGCCTGTGAAAGCTGAGACTATGCTAATGCTTATGCTAGCACAAGTCAATGCATTCCCCAGTAACCACTACCAAACTCTGATTAAACACTCCACAGTGCACCGAATATAGGTCAGATCGAATATGACGACAGTCTATTGAGGCAAACGCGAGTGTTCGTAGAATAATTTCTTTAATTTGTGGCTCTGCTTAAGGTAAAGATACACTTAGCAGCAAAACACGTTCAGCAGCTCTGACAGTTTGTCATTATAAAGTCACACCACCGACTACTGGCCTGGCTTGCATACTACAGCGTTATGGCCGTTCATGTAAAGGCGGATTTTTAAAGACACAAAGGAAAGACTTTTCTGTTTATAGAGGGGCTGCTCTCTCCTAAATGTGGCTTTAAACTGTCAACAATTAGAATGTGTCCACAGTCCACTGTTGCACAGAGATCATTCACATCGTGTGTCAATTCACGTTCTATCTGTTGCAGTTGTAGGCTCAGACGCACAACGTATTTTCCTCTCCACCAAATCACAATATTCGCTCCTCCGTTCAGTCACAAGCCTCCCGTAAATACACACACATGAAGAAAACACATTTCTCCCTCCATTAACTATGGCTGATATAATCATCATTTCTGCTCTGTAAAAGTTGTGGAAGTCCTGGAAACATTGGAAAACGTCGCATCGTCATGTCTGTGTTTATGACATCATTCTGTGGTGTGAAGTCGTGTTGTAGAGCTCTAAGTATTCACACATTACATTTGGCTGCCATGTCTGATTCAGTGTCTGGATGTTGACATGTTTGTGCCATTAAGACGTCAGTGACATCAGGAGAATATCAACACTGACTGGTGTATGTATATATATATATATATATATATATATAATATACAAGCTGACCGTGTGTTTGTAAGCAAAACAGTTGGCCCTGCATTTGCCATAACTTGTAAAATAGTTTTAACCAACAAGAAAATCTAAAGAATCATTGACAAAATCAAATTGTGATCCTGCCATGAGAAAAAAAAAATTGGGATATGATATTTTTGCCATATCGCCCAACCCGAACATACAAAGCATTTGACTTTAGCACTGAAAATGTGGTGAGGACTTGTATACAATAAACTGCATCTAGGCTGTGTGCGCTTCACTGATGTTATGAAAATTTGTACTCAGGTGGAATATGAAGCACTGAAGCGTCGCTGAAGTGTCGCTAAGCAAAGTCCTGAATCCTCAGAGTTTCAGGAGAGAAGCTCAGAGCAACAATTTGATGCTGTAGTAACACTACAATGTTCCCAGGTGTGTGTGTGTGTGTGTGTGTGTGTGTGTGTGTGTGTAAGTGGTTCCCAAGGAGTGAGTCCACCATCAACCCCCCTTAAATACCTAAAATAAGGCTTTTACTGCCAGTGAGAGATCAGTTTTAAATGGTGAGATTTTATGGCTCCACTCAAAATCTTTGCTTTGGTTAAAACGTCTGAAGAAGTCCAACGGTCTGAGCAAAGAGAGCACTACAAATATATTGATCTGACAACCTGCTATTGATTTTTTTTTTTTTTAGAGCCCAGCTAGCTCTAACAGCTCTGCTCCAGCACAGATAGAAAAAGTGAACAAGGAGAAAAGTTTATTGTTTTTGCTGCAAACAGTTTTCTCGTCCCGTGCATCATCCCCGTGTTTGTCTGCCTGGAGCTCATTAAATCATTTCAACTGAATAAAAAATTTTTCTTTATTCAGTGACTCTCGATCAACAACCAGAAAAAGACAAAACAAAACGAGCCTCAAACAAAAACACAAGTTAGCTTTCTGTCTACAGACATGAACACGCACTTTATGTTTTGCTTTGATGAGCCAACAAACAACAACAAACCTCTGGCCCTTGGTTTGTAGACTTGATAACAAAATATCCAGTCAACTACAAACACTGAGCAGCTAAAACAACACTGGTCAGTTTGGATGCTAAATATTAAGTCCTTCCAGTGAATTTCTATAATTATGTTTTTGAATTTTCAACCAAAAGATCTTTTTTTTGTTCCTCACAGTTCCACCAATGGTCTCCAATGTGTCTTTAATTGTTTCAGTTTTAAAAAATCTGAATATCACACAGTAATTAAATTTTTTAATCAACACTCTTGCATGATAATCTCACTACTTTGTTTGAAACACAAAATAAATTAGACATTAGCGTTGATAAAACATAAAATATATAAACTAAATATTCACAGAAACTCACAGTCATTCCGTTATGCACTTCAGTCTGTGATCCTGTGAGTAAATTAAAAAAAAAATCCTCCTGACTGATTAAAACCGACTGTTTCAAGATGCGAGAGTCTTGCTCTTTAGGTTGAGTGTCTTTTTGTCTTTCTTTGAGGTCGACCTGCAGCAAACATGTTGCAAATTAAAAGATGAAGCTAGAGACTGAGAGCAGAAAGCCACTGTAACAATGAGACATGTATGTTTTCTAAAGTACAGCTTGTTTGTGTTGAAGATCTGCTTCTATAAGCACTGTGGAGCCTTTAAAGATGTTGGTTTGCTGAGTTTCAGGCTACGTAAGCAGACTGCACATGGCTGAGTGGCAGGTGTCGTGGAAAGACAGATGTCTGAATTGTGTCGCTTTCTCAAAAAATATAAAGAGAACTGACAGTAAAAGGAACGATAAACAAAAATTAGGACCCTCACCTGTGCTTCGTTGTCTTTGAGCAGCCGTTTGGTTCGGGCCCCTCCGGGATCATCTGTCACATTAAGAATCACCACACTCTTCTTTTCCCAGCCGATGAAGGAACCGTCCGTCATTCCCTCCACCATGGCCAGAAATTCCTCGTAGCCGTGGTGACGGGTGGTCACCACTGAAAAGGCGGTCCAGTCGTACTCTTCAAGCACCTCGAAGATGACCTCGAGCTGGAGGGAGGTGGAGCAGGTGAACTGGAGGTAGATTGAGCCACTTTCCTGAAAGTGAGGAAAAACAACATGAGTGTTGGGGCAGGGTTTGACACACCGGGACAACAAAACCATGAGCTTACAGCTTTTTTGAAGTGTGTTCAGACTGAAAGCGACGAAGGCCGTAATCTCAAGAAATGCCAGTGTCATGTCGCTTGATCTTATTATTATTTTTTAAACCTTTATTTATTCAGGGAGGGCTCCATTGAGAGCAAACCCTCATTTTAATGGACAGCCTGATCGGACTCACACAACCACACCTGGAAGCTGCCCAATACAGCGACAGGCTTATCTGCAGCCACTGGGCAGCTTGGCTAGGGGCCTTGCTCAAGGGCCCTCAGAGGTGGAATACAGGTGGGGCAAGAAGTTCCCTTTACTTTCACCACACACATAAATCCTACTGGTCAGGGATTTGAACCGGTGACCTTCTGATCGCGAACTCGCTCCTCTAACCATTACGCCATCACTGAATCATATTTCACATCATCGGTTCAATCGCTTCTCTTGTTCAGAGAGGCCACATTCTGTCTTTAATGATGGCCGATTTAATCATCATTTCTGCACTTTATCAGTTGTGGAGGTCCTACACAGGTGTGAAAACTTGACAACATCCAGTTCAATTGTGTCAAACAGCTCCTGTTAAATTGCGTCACACGGCTCTGTGTCAGCCACAGTTAGCGTTAGCTATAGTGTCAGGAGGAAGAGGGCTTGTGATTTTCTATCATTAAAAAACGTCCGATTGAATCATCCCTCTTGCACAGCAGTAGTTGTGAAAGTCCCAGAAACATTGGAAAACCTAATGACGCCGTGTCTGCGCTCATAAAATAATCCCATGGTGTAGGAGCTCCACGGTATTCACACACACGGCAACGGTTGTTTTGACCGCTGTCTGATTCAATGTCTGTTCAGTAAATTTTGGCACTCGGATCACACTGACGTTGGGAGAATCTTAACACTGATTGGCTGTCGCAGCACAGCGTCACGCAATGCTGCCCAAAGAGTTCAGTGAGGTGATGGATGTCCTTACGTTACTCTCATCCTTACGTTGACTCTGTATGTAATCTTGTGGCACATATCACGTTTATCGCTTTCGGTCTGAACACATCTTTACAGTCACAGAAAGCAAGCTAAAATGCCAGCTTAGCTAAAAGCCATTGTTCACGATTTATTTTTATTTATTCATTGTGTGCAAAGTTAACCTCAGACATGGTAAAAGCAGGAAGAGATGAAGAAACTAGCAAACAGATCAAGTCCTCCTCACTCTGTATGGATAGAGGAAGACAAACAACCAGCCAGGAAAGTGTCACATGACCAACAGGTGTAGCCAATTTAGCTCTATCGCTAACGAGCTAATCTGCTCACATATTCACTGCCTGCGTGACAAAAGGCCGTTTGAGCTCATATTATCAAATTATCAAGTAGAACACATGTTCAGTGTGGGTTTAATGAATTTCTGAGTATTTATTTTGATGTTAAAATGGATTCCAACAGTTATTTAACGGGATTGCCACGCTCTCATGATTAAGCTGTCTTATATTTATCAGTGTGACAGTCAGTGTGACTGAAGAGTGGTCTCCTGAGAGGAGGGTGATTCCCCAGCTGGAGCGTCGAGCATCAAACCCTCAATATCCACATCTGCATTTTGATTGCTGCACGAATTCCTTACACTGAGCAGCATCGCATCAACAGAGCTGCAACATTCTTTGTCGAAAATGAAACATTTCTAAGAATTTCTAAACATACATCTTCAATCTGAATGTGCACTTACATGACTTCCTGTTCTGGCACTGGACGCCAGCTTTCACTGTAATGACTGTTACAATCATAATTCACTGTAAGTCTCCCACTTCTGTTTGAGTGTGAGCGCGTCCATTCGGTCGCAGCCTGAGCTCATTTTCGTCCTCTTCTGCTCTTGTCTTTAGTGGCTGACTGACTTCAGTCTCACTCAGAGGAATAAAACAGTCTGTCCGTCAAAAAAAGTCCTTGGAGTCTGAATGAGGCTTTTAGTATCGCTGAAAGAAACAATGATCGCCTTCCTCTCTGCTGCTCCACTCGCATTAATTCTGGAAAGATGAGCCGCTCACTTCATTTCATTTTACTTTTCATCTATTGTAGTTTTCTTAAAACTCGAACAAAGGGACAGAATAGAATAATCCGTGCAGGTTGAGGGTAGTTATGAATGTGAGCTCAAAGCAAAGGACTTATGACAGTGAATATGTTTACATGGGCGGCAACAATCTGAATATGGACCTAATTCTGAGTATTTCGATGAAGGTGTTTACATGAGTTGCTTACAGAATCTTCCATTCATATTCCCGCTTACATGTTACAGAGCATGGTCTGATTAATGATTCACGAGACGCACTCCCACCCCACGTCATACACCCAATATTCTCGCGGGATTTGACCCTGAAACCATAAGTCAAACAACAACAACACAACAGTTGAACATGTTGCCACTGTTTCACCTTTTAAGCTTTTATTTTCTAATTTCCCCAAAACTTCATGATATCCATTTCTCTCAAATTATCCAACATAGCTTTAGTTCCTGCCTCAGCCCAGAAATGTTGGGACTTCTTTTTCACGGTGCTGTCAGTCATCTTTTCTTCTGAAGCGAGCTGTAAACTTGCTGCCAGAAGCTAGAGTATGCGTCGTCAAGCAGTTTGACCACCGTAAACTATGTGTGGCTGTTGCAAAACGCTGCAAAAACTCTGATGGGGATGGCGTGGTGGGACAAAGGTGTATACATGTGTACAATAATGCAATTAAAACTGGAATATTCCACGTCTTAATTCGGTTATTGTTTCCTACCGACTATGACCTTGTTCGCAGTAAGGTAATCAGAAAAGGCTGTTTACATGGCTGTGTCTTATTGTGTTGTCTTAATCTGGTTAATATCATAATATTGGTGTCCATGTAAATGTGAGTGTGAGTGCGAATATGCTGATTTATCTCCTTCTCAACATAAAACAAAGAAGCAGTGAGCATGAAATCAAATTAATGATCAGAAGCAGCGATTCCCACACTGAGGATCGGGACCCGAAAACGAGTCTGTTGAGCTCAGATGCTGTTTATCCCCCATCAGAAGTTTTCAGGCATAACTTGTGGCAGTTCACAATGTCCCAAGGAGACACCGAATTTCTCTTTTGGGTCTTGAGATCAAGGGGAAACTTCAGGGTGCATCACGCTGCGATCCTGCATCGGCAGAGCTCACCTCAGGTTGCGCTGCACTGAAGTAGGTCAAATATCAAACCAATATAAGCCTGATTTAGGATATAAGCTTGTTTGCTTTTCTTCACCAGCCTCGAGTGGAGTGCACAGTAAGAGTGCTCCAAGTTTGTCATGAAGCTGAAAGCAAAATGTTTGTGTCCCACTGGCATCTGGATGCAAAATAACAGACATACAGCACTCATGTTATGTGAGCAGCAACCAGAAATAATGAATGACTGACACTTTGTCCCAAGCTACAGAGATTTAGAAGCTCTGTTGACACAAGCTTGAAAGATTCTTGGCGTGTATCAGGAAACATGCGTGAGTCAGAGTCCCCAAGGCAATTACAACTGATTAGTTTGGTTATACAAATATTGCAGATAAAGCAGAACTCTGGGAGCAATCCCACCTTTTTGTTGTGTTGAACCCCAATGGGCAGGGTGAAAAAAAATGAAGCAATTCCAGCTTAGTGGAGAAGACAAAAGAGAAAACCAAATCGCACTCTGCCAGTATCTGAAATTATCCAACTGGTTTAAATGGGCCAGAAAGCTGGTAGATAACTAACTATACTAGGTTTTCATAGGAGACAGTTCAGTTCCCTTTAAGATTCCAACTCCTATCATGAATGAATGAAAAAAATGTAAGTTGTGCTGTATTATATACTTGCTCTTTTTTAATTTTTTTGCTACTCAAGCTTGCAAGTCCCCAACTGGCAGTTTATTCTTTGTTTGACTCAGTCAGTGTAATCCCATGTGGATTAGTGACTATCCCAGTTTTGTCCCAAGGGAAGTTTGTCCTCTGTGATTATTGAACCTGAAATCTGTAGCATGACCCAGTTCTTTCACATATTATCGGCTAATATTGCCCTGTCACAGATATAGCGGTATCTCCTGGTGGTGTAAATATACACTGATGTATCAGTGCATCGTTTTATATTTTTACAATCAAACTGCATCAATAGGAAGACATCAAGTCGTCTAGTGTGACTGATAGTTGTAAATGCTTCTCCAGTTCATTCTCTGACGTTCGGTCAGGCGTACTGCATCAGTAGCGTCTCTTCAGATAATGGCAGCTCATGGTAGCAGCAAAAGAACGAAGGATTTTCAGTTGGCGTTTGCGCTCCACACAGACTGAATAGAGGTCTTGAACTAAATGTTTTTTTCCAGTGTTTACTTCCTCTTCCGCGGCAGAGAAATAAGCATTTTGTTTTCCTCTATTTTTTGCAAATGAAAAGGTTACTGTATTGATTTCTAGTCATTGAATTGTATCGTATCGTATTACTCTAAATGAGCTCATATTGTTCTTGTATCATACCGCCAACCATGTATTCGTGCACACTGAATCATTCTCAAAATGTATCGTTAAACCACTTGATGACCACATTCAGCCAATATTTTATGTATTTAGTTTCCAATATATCGGATATCTGAATTTTCTTGCTTCCTAGTATTGGTGTCGGTATCCATCAGGATTTAATCTGTACAAGGACGAAGAGTTGCAGAAATTTTATTTAATCTTCAAAAGTAGTTCTGGAGTTATTGGCACCTCAAGGCACAGCACTCCTCTTTATGTGTGTTAGGTCAGCTGTTAACGGTGTCTGACGTTACAGCCACGTGGAGTCACAATAACTTCATCATAATGTCAGTATGAGCCACTTACAGCAGAACAGCCCACTCATTAAACATCACACCTGTCACACTAAAGTGCTTTGTTAGCTTGATTAAGCGGCACTTATCACTTAAGTCTGTCATTAAAAACATTATCTGTAGCCACACACCGATTTGCCAGCTGAGCTGTGACTGTTAATTAGTCTGCAACAATGAGCACGTAAGCATTACGAGGAATCAGGTGACTCGAAAAAATAAATAAGTAAATAAAAATATTGAAATTTAGTCCATTCAGCACACAAACATTAATGTTGATGTAATGTTCGACTTACGGTGACTTCCGAAACACCTTTTTTTTCCATGTGGACTAATGAAAAACTCACAAAGTGTTGTGCTCACTTAAAAATCTTCGGCACATCCTCTGCTCAGTAAAGAGAAGTCATTTTGATGCAGATGAGCTTAGCAGCAGTGACAGAACTGGAGCAATCTGACAAAATTAAACTTCCTCATCTTCATGCTTAGTGATGAGGTCAGAGCAGCGTGTTTTCTCAAATGTTTGACTGTATCCTACGAGGTGCTTCTGCCTCAAAGAAGCTCTTCTCTGTTTCAGTTTCTGGTACCAAGACTATGACACAGATAGCTACTGTTAGTGACGGACCTAATTTATCACATCCAGAGCTAAAATGATCTGATTCCCCTTAGTTTTATGTCATATTTACCACCTTTCACCTCATTTTTATTTCATAAATACTCATTAATACCAATGTATGCTTCCTGCTCAGCACTAAAAGCTGACAGACAACGTTTGCATCCAGCATGTGAACATATTGCAGCACATAGAATCTACAGAACCAGACTGTTCCTCAATTAGCGGAGACTTAAACAGGATGGATGAATGTATTAAAAGAAGTGGATACTGTATGCAAAGATATTG
This sequence comes from Naso thynnoides, assembly GCA_029783665.1. Classification (NCBI taxonomy): domain Eukaryota; kingdom Metazoa; phylum Chordata; class Actinopteri; order Acanthuriformes; family Acanthuridae; genus Naso; species Naso thynnoides. The sequence goes on along the minus strand of JAQLOL010000008.1, from coordinate 1,712,323 downwards.
ATATTGCTATATTGTTGTATTGCATTAATACCAATGCGAACTGCTCGTACAGCACATACGTATAAAAAGATTTCTTGCTTGCGGGTTAACTTCCTGGTTATGCAGCATATTCAATATGTGCAGTCAAGTTCCCCCTACTAGCCCCGCCCACGAGTTCCTGCTCAACCAACAGACTTTACGTTGTGGTCATGTCACTGATTTTAAAAGCGTTGTTCTCAGCTCGCAGAAAGTTTTACCAAAACAAAACCTGCATGAATGAAAAATTCAGAATAAAAAGAGTCATAACTGAGCATGTTGGCAGTTTGAGGTGACCTGTGAACAGTTTACACACGTCTCTTTTATAATACGGCAGCCTACGGGGAAAATGTTTTCAGAGCTGCCGGGGAATTCTCCGCTGCAGTACCGCCAGTGGCCACCGCGCCAGTTTGGAAGCAAGGCAGAGCGGCTCGCCTGTATCCTGTTTCTCTTAATACATACATGCCAAAAACACAAATACAAGCAAATGTTACAGTGGCTTCATGACTGATGGATATGTAATAAGGCAAATGTCTGCAAACAAGTTCACTAAATCACTATATCATCTTTAAAGTTGCACGTTAATGCGTTTTTTTAGATTATTCTGCTACCCCATAGTGGCCCTACATTTTTGAAAGCATTGTATTATTCAAGTGTTTATTTCTTCATTTCAATAAATAAATAAATTCATGATTGTTAGCCACTGATTGTTAGATTGTTAGCCATAACTAAACCATAATGATTCGTTAAATTAAGATAAATGTTCACAAGCTTCACTTTACATGAATAAATCCCAGAAATACAACCTCAGAAAACTGGGCAGACATAAGCGGTAACTCTTCAGCCACCACACTCATTGTTTCAGTCATACAGTGATACAGTCTGTGCTCCAGCCTCCAAGTCACAGATATTTCTCACTTTGTCCAAATGAAAATAAGAGTCGATGATGCAACACTAAGTAATCCATTTTTACCTGTGGCTCTCGTCCCAGGCTAGCCCCTCCCCCCACGGCAACCACAGGAACCCCCGTCTGGGCCGAGACGAACTCCAGCATGGGGGCCAGGGGGGCGCGGTTCGGCGGCGGTGGTCTCTCCTCCTCAAACACTAAACCCTGGAAGAAAAACAGGTTGCACCGAAAAACAAAGTACATCAGACAAAAGGCATTACATCAGCCTCATTGAGACGCAGTTTCATAAGCTCCTCAGCCCACTTATATTCATCAAAGCTGCTGCTTCTGTTATTCTTTCAGCCTAAGAATAAATTAAAATCTGAACAAGTGGGTAAAATATATTAGAACAATATGTAGCTGCGCTCACGCTCTGTTCACAGTATTTGAGATAACAGCTCAATCAATCTCTAGAGGAGACTTAATTTTCTTAACCTGCTGCTGAAATAACACAATCTTTTAGTCTTAGAGTTTCAGAGGTTTAATAAAGTAATGAAACAACTATTGAAGCCTTTTTAAAAATTGGACTCTCATGCTTCTCTGATTGGCAATCAGTGTTCAGAGATAAGGTTGGTGTTAAGTCCCTGCAGTGGACTTGCATCCCGTCAGCAGAAGTGTGTGTGTTTTAGCTGCACAGCTTAAGCAGCTTTGCAACACAGAAACAACAGCTAAGCTCCTGGCTTATGGGCCACCTCAGCTCCTACATTGGCTTACAAACAGGCGTGGCAGCTGGAAAACACGCCGAACCGCTGCTGCAAACAAGACGAGGTTTGTATGTTTTGGTAATCAGGATTTAGTCCTGATTACCTCTGAAGAAAGAACTGTCAGCAGCGGTAATAAATTCTGGATAAACGCGTGAAGATCTGGCAACTGCCATTACTTTCGGTAATGATACAAGGAGGAGCAATAGCAATTCGAGGCCAGCTTGATGACTTAACGCTTGTTTTCCTGCAGTGAATCAGAGAAGCAAATTAAAGTTAAGTGTAGCTGACAGCTCAATTCTCACAGGGAAGCATTTGATATGCAAATAGGCCTCAGACAGGACCTGGAAATAAGACAGAATGTTACTTAAGGGTTAATATCATACTTGATCCAAGACGTTTATAACAGGACGTTTCTGACATGAAACAAATAGACAGATTTCATCAATGGGCACATAAATAATGTAAATGTTGCATGGAAGGGAAAATGGATGAATGAAAACATGAATAAGTGGTGCGTTACCTCTGTCAGTGTGATCACAAGCTGCTGTCACAGTTGAGGCTCAGATCTGTGCCCATCCACAAGTGTTTACTATGAATGAATGACTGAATAAAAAGATGAACAAACAAACAAAATGAAAATGAACAAACGATGGGACAGTTTGTAAATTTGCAAAAATAAACGAACAAAAAAAGCAAATAAGCGCTGACACAACATGTTAATGATCTGAATGATTAAATTCATTTCTGAGATGTTCCGTGATCAAAAATTGAGGTAGAACTACGTACTACAACATGTACACCCTTGATTCAGGTAGGTAAAAGTAGGGCCTGACCAGTACATTGGTATGACAATATGACTGACTGATGACATGTTGCAGATGTATCTGTACCGGGGTGTATGTTGTCTGATATGCACCCATATTAAAACTGCTTCTAATGCAGGCAAAGATGCTTGACTGGTGATTTGGTGTAAGTACATAGTTTGTCGAGCAGAGGGCAGTCCGTTATTTATAGGTGAAGTCAGTAACATTTTCCTAAAAACTAAAATATAGACTTATACAAAAGTAATGCTGCTCAATCATCGCTTCCTCTATACATGTTGGTTTGCGACTGTGTCAGCAGAGCCCCGCCCTCTGCTGACATTTTGATTTTTTTGGGTTGTTTTAGGGACTTTTCCGGGTGGTGCGTTGGCGTGTTCCCCTCAGCCAATTGCAGCATGCAGGTGGAGATGAGAGTGGATGAAACAAAGTGACTGGACACCATTCAGACCAGAGAAAATTACAGATGCTGACATAGCAGCGAAGAAAAGGAAATATAGCTCTATGTGGATAAAGCCTGCTCCATTAAAGCAGATGTAATATACCTACACTGCTTACTGTGTAGGTACAAGCAGTATAAATACATGCTATGATACCTCTGGTGATGTTGAGCTGGGAGGGGGGCAACAAACAAATGCTACTGACTCTACCTTTGGTAACCGCTAAGTGAAGCGTTCACTGGGTTTGTTGTCCTGATTGTACTGATGTTTGGAATAACGTTTATTAAAGACATCCAGCCTCTATTACATATCTTTATTACAATCATTTGATAACAACTTTCAGCCATCGGGTGGCACAGTGTTAGTATTTAGCACTGTCGCCTTATAGCAAGAAGTTAATGGATTGGATTCGCAGCTGCAGCAAGGCCTTCCTACGTGGAGTTTTGTGTTCACGGGGGTTTCCTCCAGGTTCCCCTTGACCAAGGTACTGGCTCAGAATCTGGAGTTGGTTCCTGAGCACTGCGCTGAGGCTGCCCACTGCTCCTCAGGGATTGGTTAAATGCAGAGACCAAATTTCACTGTACACTGTCTATGTGACCAATAAAGTACCTTTACTTTCACCTTAAAAATATATTATACACTGAAATATCGGATGTATATTTTCCTACTCCCTAATGTTGGTATTGGCATCGGCCCAAGACATCATATATCAGTCAGGCTCCAGTTAAAAGGCAGCTTGAAGAACTTCCCCTCCCCCCTTTTGTGTGTGTGTGTGTGTTTCAGCACTTTATGGAATGATATATTGTGTAAGGCCTTTTCTTTCCGCCAGACTTTAAAGAAACATGCCAGTTAAAGTCATGGGGCTGGTCTGCAGGTGTGGTGTGTTTGCTGTATCTACCTGCAGAGGTGTGGTGGCCAGCAGCTCACACAGCTGCAGCAGCAGGCTGCCCGGGCTGCTTTCATTCACAGCCAGGTAGATGACGTTGGCTTGCCCCGATGGCGTCATCACTGTCTCCCCCACGAGCGCGGCCAGCGACAGGGATGACGAGGGGGAGGAGGAAAAAGAGGCCATCGCAGCCGCTCCTTCCAACACAGCTGTATCCATAACTCCCTTTCCCCCTCCTCCTCCTCCACCTGGACCGTTTCCCAGCCCCTGCCCTGGCTCGCCGACCCCCGCACCTCCCACCACCGCCGTCTCCGGGAGCAGGGAGGAGCCCGAGTGGACCACGGCGATGTTGACGCCACCCGAGTCCCTCTCTCTCTCCCGGGGCCGGAGCAGCAGGGGGGGCGAGGGGCGCGCAGGCCCCGTGCAGGCCAGGACAGCCAATAGCAGTGAGAGGGTGGGCCTTGGGGCCACCATGGGAAAAGGGAGGGCCAGTGGCAGCTGTTGGATGGGGTTTGGCAGGTGAGGCCAGGTGAAATTTAGGGATATCAGGGTAGTGGGGGTAGTGACGTCTGTGGGGGAGGGGGGAGAGAGGAGAGGGGCTCACAGTTCTTCACCTGGTGAGGACAGGAGATCCTGGAGGAAAGAGAGAGAGAGAGACAGAGAGATATTTCAAAACTGCCATCGCTCTGCTGTCATATTTTCTCTCTATTCATAAGAGAAGTTTCAAAACAGTCATTTCTTGTCATCTCTAACTTTATATATCACCTGTGTGTGTGTGTGTGTGTGTGTGTGTGATGTCATGAGTGAGACAGGTGATTAACGTAGCTGATATAAAGGACAATTTTTCAGTCAACAATGCAAATAAGGAGACTCTGCACCGACTCATTGCTGTATTTATGGCTCAGACTTCCTGTCAGTCCATCAGTGTAAGTGTTTACATTCTTAATAATTAAATCCTGTTGACATCACGGAATAAACAGGGCAATAAAAGTAAACAGATGAGGATTTGTCAGAGTGCACTGCAAAAACTCTGCGGTGATCGCTGTTTATCAACAGGATTAGCACTTCAAATATGTTGATGTTATGATAAATAGACCTACAAGATGGGTCTTAATTCCAAAGAGGAGCAAAGTGGTTTTCATTATTTAATCATTTTTACACTCAAGAATAAAAAAGGTTTTTTGTCAGGTAACAGATGATTTCCAGCTATGTCGGTTGCGTACTGCTAGGCTAAATTAGCTAAATTCATCATAGGCTGTAAATAAAGTAGTGGACCAAACCACCGTGATGTCACTCGGTGACACACAATCATAGGTTTGTTACCATTTTGAAGTACGACATAATGACTGTTGCCATCTTGGTTTTCATCTTGGTTTTTGGGAGCCAGAAATGACCATATTTGGACAGGAGGGTGGAGCTGGACGTGATACACTCTGATACAAATAAGTGTGCTGCCACTCCCTTAAAGCTGCAGTAGGTAGGAATTATTAACAATTATTCAGCCATATTTGCTGGAACTGTCACTATATTCTGATAGTA
>JAQLOL010000008.1:1688894-1706875 GCA_029783665.1 Naso thynnoides | reverse complement strand
CTGACTGAGGCCTGAGACAAGAAGCCAAATGTTTGGATTATGCATTAACCATTTTTTATATTTTAATCCATGTGCTTAATCAAATGAACTGAGAGCTGCACTGAAAAGCCTAATCAGACACAACCATGTGGAAAAGCGTGCTCACATACCAGAGTCTTTTATTGGTGGGCAGCTCTATTGTTTATTACGCAACAGGCTGGACTCTCAGCAAGCTTTGCAGAGGGACTAATGCAGCGTGAATGACAATGACTGAGCTGGAACTAAGTTTTGATGCAGTGCAATTCAATTAAACCTCAAACAAAGAAATAACCATCTTCTTCAGGTCATCCAAAAATTAGTTGCGAAACCTTTACTCCAGTACAGCACCTTGTCACTACATGGACGCTGTTATTAAAGGAGATGCTCATCATTATTTTTCTTCTTTTGTTCACACATGTTGCATAACGACATTTCCTGCTACACACACACTTACTGGTGTAACTGTCCAGCTTTGGGTGGACGATGTTGACCTTGCCATATTTCTCCGCTTCTTTCGCCGCTTTTGCCGACCACGTGCCGGTCACCAAGTAATCTGCGCACCTGCCCTCTTTAAGGCCAATCAGGTTAAGAGGAACAGCGCTGAACTGTCCCGACCCGCCGCCCTGCAGAAACATCACTTTGTAGTTGTCTGGGATGTTTCTATCAAGACAAAGGTCCCAGTGTTAAACAATGTGTGCAGTGGAGACAGACCTCACGCTGACTTGGCCCTCATTATTACACTGACTGAGACTAAACATAGAATCAACAGCAGCACAGTAAATAATGAACCCACAGCCGTGTGTTGTTGTGGTGGAAACACTACAGGAAATTTTTGGATGAAACCAAGATTCTTGCCACAGGGCCCAACCAGTAAGGGATTGTGGTGGTGGTGGTGGTGGTGGTGGTTGTGGGGGTGGGGGGGTGGGGGGCTGGGGGGCTGGGGGGCTGATACCGGCATTAGGGAGCAGGAAATTCCAACATCCAATATATCAGCCCATATTATGTGTACATAATATGGGCTGTATATGGCTGTCAAATACTTGTAAAAAAATATGGAACAGAGGCAGGATATCTGAGCTTTTAATAAACTTTTTTCCAAACATTGTTGCACTTAACGGTAAACACTTTGTTTATAAGTTATCAAATAACAGATCACCCTCTGCTGGACAAACTACAAAATTACATCATTGTATATCACTCATCCAAGCATTTTTTCCGGCCTAAAACAGTTTTAGTCTTAGCGCATATCAGAGAACATATACACAGATACTTATATATCTGCAATAAGCCAATATCGCCCAAAATCGACAAACCAATATACCAGTCACATCGTAATGGTCACTACTTAAAAAGCAGATCAAAAATGACAGGATGGTGTTTTTTTTTTTTTATGGATGACTAAGAAAAACAAATACACATTTCTAGTTCTACCTGTTGACATGGCATACACTGTCATGAATAAAATCATTATTAATTTACCTCTAACACTCACTCACTTACTTCTGATCAACTCCCAGAAAAAAATGCTACCATTTTTATTTTAAATTAGTAACATTTTATTTTTTTTTTAAATTTAACAATATACAATATATAATACAATGTACATTTTTGTTATTTTTGCTGCTATTTTGCATGTCTCAATATGCAGTACTGTTTTGAATAATGTATTTATGATGCTCGAGTTGGTAGAGGTGTATCATAGTCCTACAACAAAGCTTCTCAGTCATCTTCTCCCCGAGCTACGATAATTCATTCAAGCATCAAATCCTGAACAGTAAAAAGTAAGACCTTCAATGACCTAAATATGAAAAGTCAGACACGTGGTTTCTCAAAGCAAGAGTACAGCAAGGTCTGACTCTCCCTGATGACTCACACACCTGGTAAACACACTAACATTACCTTTTCACAGCCTAACCCAAAATTACTCCGGCACACAGCCTCAAGCAACCCAACATGTTGGTGCATGGTGCATGAGAGCGTGAGAAGAAACAGACAGTGTTTACTTTACTAAGAACTAAAGCTCTTGAAGAACACGGAAGATAATGATCGGATAAACATTGTGGCACAGAAAAATAACGTGACACAATTCTCACTCCCACTATTCTACTTGCTGTCTTTCAGGTTTTGTAAAGTTTCCCATGGTTTGTGATGATACAAAAACTACAAAACAAACTTTAATAATATACAACTAGACTGGAAATGATGTGAAACAGCAAAGGTGGCACTTACAGCAACTCTCGCAGAAGACCCTCTGTTTTGTTGATGATTTTTTGGAAGTCTGATGAACGGTGACTCATCTCTGGTTTGAACAGAATCGTCGATACATTTGAAATTAGTTTCACTGTCATTTACATTTACTCTCCTTTTAGCAAGATCATGTTTGGGTCATTTAACACTGGTAAACATCTACAGAGTAGCTTCCAGTGAGCGAAAAGAGCAAAGATCAGCCATGAAGTGCTCCAGTTACCATGAATCTGGACAAAGTCTCCTTAACTCATCTGGTTAAAACAGTGTGTTTGAAATACGTCAACTATGGGCTACAGCAGTTTAAGTTGAACTCCACAACTCCTGAAATCTGCACTGAGCTTTGAAACAGGTTCAATCAGCTGGAGACAAAAGAACATGCACATGTATTGATCACGAGGAATACATTAGTTTTGTTTTGTGATAATTTATATGAAACTAATCTGTAGCTCTACTCACCGAGAACACTGATGCCAAGGCCGCTGAAGTTGAGGAGCTCCTTCTGTGCCTGAATCAGCACCTGCAACATATAAAGAATTTCTTTACAGAAAATGGATAACATCAAAAATGATTGAGGTTGGACAGAATTTTAGGAGTTTTGAAAAGTAAAGCATGAGCTGCAGCAACAAGCAGATGTAAAAGCAGTCGAGATCAAAACTCAAAGGCAAACCAGAGGAGCCGATGCGTTACCACTGAGCAGAATTAAAAGGAATTGTCCCTCTTGTACATAGTGCTCATCTGGATTTCAGAACAACCAGATGCATATAATCTGGATGTTAGTGTAATTTGTTTGGGACACTGATAGTAAAAAGATGCACAACTCTTCTCCACTTACGCTTACTGTTAAAAATTAAGCCACATAAACTCCTCAACTGGCTGTTATCTCGCACTGGTAACACTATTTGTCACTTGTCCCATCTGCTAACATGGAGGAGGTGAGATTTATGACCTATACTGCCGCCAAACACCAGGGGGCGATCAAGATGTTTAGCTTTTTTGTTTGTTCTTTTTTTTTTTATTTCTGAGGCGCTGTCAAGTGCTCCGTGTTTTTACAGTCAATGGTGAGAGTTTACTTTGAAGACGCCCCACCACCTCCGCATTAAATCAATAAATTAATAAATAAATAATAACGACCTAAGTAAAAAACTTTGCAGCAGCGTGTCCCTGCAAATATAATCAGTCAAAAAGAACGCAGTTATCTTAGTCTGTCCTATACTGTAACGTTAGACTATATGGCTCATTCATACATCGTTTAATAAAGATATGTTGTAGTAGTTTCCAGTTCTCTATCAGTTCCTTATTTTCCTTTTTCATGTGTATTTATATGAGCGAAGTGAGAGCTTTGGTTTACTTTTCTGACAAGAGGCGTTTTTTTCCGCCATCTAGTGGCCGTTTCTGCTGCTGGCGGCGAGGCACAAAGGAGCAGGTTTCTACATGAATGAATGAAGGCTGATGCAACTCAACTGTTTTTCTGCCGGCTGGAGCTGCTGACAAATGCCAAGCGGACAGCGGCAGCGCTCATTATCCCACACGACTGCATGCCTCCTCAGTCTTTGTGAGGAGGAAACAGGGCCAGCAGAATCACCCTGAATACGCACAATACTGACTTTTGAACGTTTAATCACCCACGATACAAAAAAAAGTCGCCTTTCTATTTCTCGGTTTAAAAACGAGGATGTAAACTTACGGATTGTGGAAGTTTTGCAGGTCCAGCGCCAAAGTTGATTGTTTGTTTCCGTTCCATGGTGTAAAATCAGTTCCTTTGTTCGGTAAACGGATGATCTGCACTTCGGTTCAGCGATGGAAATGACTTTCGCTCTCAGCTCGGCTCTACTTCTTCTCTCCTCCCGCTGTCGTCGGCGTGGATGCCAATTATGTGCGCAGAATGCTGCGTTCGAGTGCTCCTCGTAGAATCCTTGACTGACAAAATGAAGTCGGTTTTGTGTGAGCTTGCGCTTCCTTGAACGTTACATATAGTACATAAGCGAGGATATAAAATAAAATACGATAATTTGTGATTATTGTCGGCATTTTAATCCATTTGATTTTCGTACATTTCTTATTTTAATTGTTAAAATCCTGATTCAACCATGTAAATCATTGTGTAAGTTGTTTTTTTTAAGCAAAGTCTGGTATAAATAAAGTAATGTTCATTATCATTATAATTAGTAGTAGTGGTAGTAGTACTAGGCCTAGTAGTAGTAAGAGTAGCCTAGTAGTAATAGATCTACTAGTACCACATACTGTACTTTAACACATTTTTAGCTTGTTCGTGCTGATGTTGAAATTTTGATGATTATCATCTGTTGGATAACTTGTCAGTCTTGCACGAACAAGCAAAGCAAGAAGCTTAACAAATGTTTGGCCTAGTTTATTTAATATCAAAGCTGCGATAGGCGCAGTGGGCTACAGCAGATACAACAAACTACAAAGTGAATCATAAGTTTTACTCACCAAATATGTTTACAATTACATTTATTTCGTAATTAAATTACATAATTCCGTTACATGTAACTAATTATTCCCCAGCACTGCTTGAAAACATGTGACTGTAACCCATCGTATTACCCCTACTGACAGAGTGCACTAACTTTCTTATTATCAGCTTTATTAGAAACACCCAGAAACTAACCAGTTACACTGTGGTGGAGTAACACCTCTAGTCTTAAATCAGCATTTTGACCCAGTGCCCCTCTGCAAAAAAACAGAAATTTTATACCTCCGAGCCAGCTGTTTGCCGATAATTCAGGGCTTGTGGTTGTCATATTTTGCATTCTATATGCACTTTGTAAAAGTACACATTTTTCCAGCATTGCTTGAAGGCAGCACAAGGAACCAAACTCTCAAGCAGCCATTCAATTGGCTGGTGTCACATGTCCGTTTGGTAATCTAATATCATTGGTGAATATCGACTCAGATCTGGACTGATTGGCTCCACTGTCACGCCATAAACCTGCAAGGCACGCACGGCGCAGTTAACGTAGTAGTCTCGTGAAAGACGTTTAGTGGGACTAACCGCAGCCCTGCAGACTGCTGTCACTGTATTAAAATAACTGGAGTGAACAGATGGACAGATACTCACAAGAGAACATTTTTCATAAATGTTCATGATATTGCCTGTTCATAGTGAAAACTTGGTTGCTTTTGCATGAAATATAGGCGTATACATAGTAACAACAACCTTTGGCTGTTCTTTCATAATACAACCAATAAGTCAATGCACATCTGCAAACATCTGGACATGTCAAAATCAGCCCTGTTCAGCACAGTGAAGCTACATCACGTCTGTTAGTCTGAAAAAGGACAGAATGGGTTTATGTTTCAGCACAGAGGCTCTAAGAGGAACAGAAATATCTCATAGGTTTTAAAGGAAAAACTAAACTACCGTACATGTCCTGAGTATCTCTGAGCAGCATCTACCAAACACAGAGAGGAGGTGAAATCCAGTTAAACTGTAAAGAGCCTGAACCCAACACTGAACTGTTCAAAATAAAAAACAAAAGGAGACACATTCTGAAAGGCACTAAATATAATATTTTAGTTTGAAGTTTGAAGTTAATTAGGAACATAATGCAGCGAGTCAGGCACAAGATGAATTACTTGTCCTGTACAACTTGAACAACATACAACAATATATTCTAAAATATGAGGCTTGCTCCCAATTAGAGTCTCTCCTTAAAAAGTCTGCTCAGATAAGAGACACCAATTACAATAAAATTCAGTTGGTACTCTTTGTACAGGGATGATCTATAAAGCCTGCAATGTAAGTTCAAGTTTTAAAGGAGAACTCCGGCCATTTTTGACCCTTTTCTCATTTTCCTGAGGGTCACCCAGTGTTGGGAGTGGCAAAAAGCACAACTAATAATGATGTGACCAAACCGGAGTTATCCCTTGGCTACCAGAGCTTCGGGATAGCTATAACGCTAACTAGGGGGGCAAGCTTTTTAACTGTATTGCGCCTCTAAACACACTCAGAAAACCAATCCAAGACCTGTGGTACATTAGTCGGGTCCTTAAGAGACAGCAGCATCAGCCAACATTGAATTCTTGATTGGCTTTATCCATCTTACATAACATTAATCAGGGAACCACACACTAACCAATCCAGATTAAGGAAACTTCCAACAACATAGAATGACAATATTTGAGGTTTGGATTGAGGGTTTTGTCTGAAAATTGCTGATGTTTTTTTGGTAAGACCCTAAATTGGGTTCCCAGATGCTTTAACATCTATTAGCTTGTATGAAAGTCTGAAACAACACGTGCTCTGACAGACGCAGCTGATTCCAGACATGAAAGTATCTGCATCCAAGAGGAGGAGGAGGAGAGGCGCAACCGGGTGAAAAACCATCAGATGGACCAAATGACTTTTGCACAATATCTAAGAAAAGTAAAATGTTTTTGACCACTTTGTCAAGAAAAAAAAAGCTTTTGTGACTCTTTATAAAGTCATAAAAGTTGGAGGGTTTTAACTTGACCCGGGTCCAGGACAACCATCCCGCTCCTCCTCATCTGCTGACGATAAGCTGCTGAGCTTCTGGCTCAGGCTTGATGCAATGCAAAGGTGCAGTTAAAGCATGCTAAAGTTTAGATGATGAACACGAGAGAGATCTGCAGAAACTCCCATGTGTGCTTTACTGCTCAGCGCACTGATGCTGTGGAATATGGATGGATGGATTTCTTCACCGTTACGTTGCTGAATTTTAGTTTAAAAAGGTGAGTTTGGATTGTCAGAGGAGTTCCAATAGACCAAGGCTGTAAAATATGCACTTTAAAGTTTTTTTCTCTCATTCAGAGAAACATACCAGAGGCACCAGACTATAGACTTTGGCCCAACAATGTAAAACTTTAAATAGCTCGCATGAAAACTCTGGCATTTTTGTTTTGTTTGGGGTTTTTTTGTTTGTTTTTTTCCCCTCTGGTGGGATTAACACCTATGACTTAATTAATAGTTTTCTGTGGACTTAATTTCGTTTGTCAGGTAACGTGTGCTTTTTATCATGTTGTGGCTGTTTCTCACACTTTAATCCAAATTAATCAAACTCCAATTTGAGGGAATCTTTTAGACTCCAACATTGATTGTTAACAATGTTTGGACATTTTTTGGCAACTTTATTGGGAAGCCTTTCTCCACCACGATATCCTCAATGTGCTTGATTTTTATTTGTCACGTCTGAGTACGATTATTTATTTGAAAAGCAGCTGCTGCTGCTGCTGCTGCTGCTGTTGTGATTGGAAAGTATTCTTCCAGGTGGAGCATCACTTCATAATCACAGATCAAAATCCAAGATTTTACAAATATTGATGGAGTCTAATTTAATCTCTATGATTCCACATCTGCAGAAACTGAAGATTCCTTTTTGGACTTACTGATTTAAAGCTTGAATGGGGAGTTACTCCACATTTAGTGACCTGATTGGTGAAAGTCCCATGACATTTGTACTAACAAGTGACTGAATTATCCTTTTTGATGATGTTTTGATTCTTCAGGAATTTTGTCACACGACAAGACCTATGAACAAAATCCAGATTTTTATATTTCACCCTAAAGAACCAAAGGAGAACACAGCAATGGATGATGAACTGAAATGAAGGGATGCACAGGAAGTCTGTATGTGAATCATACCTGTTATGCGACATAGCCTCAATACTCGCCATTAGTCATGTTGTTGGCCTTGGCTGCACAGTCTGTGCAGGCTCAAGCTGTTGACACTCATCAGCCTTGGATACATAGAGACTGCGAAGCAATCGGAGGGCAGCAGGCTGCCAAACAGCAGAGCCAGACAGCTGGCAAGGTGCTGGCATGCTCTCAGCCTTCAGCGGTTGGATGTGCATTTGGAGGGAATGGTGAAAGCTGCAACCAAGACTCTCCAGAATTTATTGAAATGTGTGCCTGGTGTTTAAAGGACCATTTAGCTCCTACAGACATTTTGGACACAGCAAACTCACCTGTGCGCAGTTTTCTTTTATGCTTTTTTTTTTTTTAATCTAAAGCTGTCTTCTACCAATCTACATTAAAGAAGCTGTTTTTCATAAATCTTAGGTCCTTCTGATAAAAAGGAAAATAAATAATAAAAATGTTTTCTGCAGATTTTGTCAGATCAGTAGTGATAAAGGTTGCTTGTTATCTTTGTCTCCAATCTTCAGAAATGTTTTTATTTTTTTTCTTCAAGAAATTGCTGCTGCTGTGACCCACTTACCATCAGCAACCTTAAAAAAAATCTCCTCTTCTTTTATTCTGTCTTATCTTTTATTAGACAAGATTATCTCCTCTGTATCGATTAGAGTTAACATGTGTGCCACAGAGCCTCGTCTGCGAGTGTGGTGAGAGGAGCAGAATTATTTAAAAGCTTTTCTCCCTCTTAGGCGCCTGTTCCTCGCCATTCCACAGCCTGAACCTGCCTTCAAACTGTCAGCAACTAGTTGGTGGGTTGCTCTAATTTGAAAAGTTGTGAGTGGTGAAAATTAGTGTAATTTTCTCTCTGAATCCAACAACACATGCATGTACCGCTGTCACAAAATCAGTTCAAAAGGTTTATCTGCTTTTATCTTGAGGAGAAAAAGGCTTTGAATGAACTGGAACATTGTGCACTTCATGTCGAAGACTAAAATAAATCTTTTGAAAGACATCAGGAGGGATTTGGACAGGGGGCTTGTATATCAAATATGTACACAGTTTTCTTCCCTTTGGTCATGGGTGATTTTGTGACATGTGCATGTGTATGTGTGTGTGTGTGTCTTTGTTGGGGGGGCTTTATTGATCATATTGATTGGACAGTTCAAGGATTGGACGGGAAATGGGGAAGAAGGATCGGGAAACGCGGGGCTGCTGCAGCGTTAATGTGTGGGGCGCCCGCTCTACCAGCCGAGTTACGCAAATCCCCTGACACAAGCATTTTTGCATGATAACAACAAATGTGCTTAAGTCCAGAGTTCTGATCAAAATGCCATGAGCAGTGACTCTGGTGTTGTCAAGACTGTTTGCTAACGTCTAACAGTGCAAATTCGCTCATCAAAGCTTCCTGGAACCGATCTTAGATGAGAAAGATTTGCACATATTTTCTTCACCCCTCACAGTTCATCTATTTATTTGCACAATCCATTAAAATAACCAGATTTCAGTGCAAGTTTGTCGTCTCCAGTGCTTATGTGTCCAAATTTCATTGCTGAAAATTTTTACATAAACGGAGGAGAGAATCCTGTACACTGCTCCTGCTCATCTCTAGAATTTATTCATCTTCACTGACGTTTCAGAGCTTCATCAGTAGTGTTGCAAACAATTCTACATCAGTGACCCTAAATGACGCTTCACCCCTCCTGTGTGCACAGGCGTGGGACAGTTTCTGTCTCTCAGGAATTGGCAGTAGCATTAAAATGATCCTATCCATCAAACGGTCATCCAAGACTGTGGATGTGCAAACATCTCCCCAGAAAAAAATGGACAGTGATAAAAAGAAAATCTGTAAACTGCAGTCATGGGAACTTGTGAGAGATCTTTGAGCACAAATGTACAGAGGTTCAGACTTCTGGGCTGTTGGACATTTAATGGGTCTTTATGAAAACCAGCATGGAACTGTGAAAGGAGCAGCTGTGGTGGTGGAGCATGTGTCAAAACCTGCATGCAAATGAGGCTGTGTTGGGAAAATAGAGTGCATCCTACACAAACAGCCTCCAGAAGGACGATAACAAGAAACACTGTGAAAACGGCTGCTTGTGATGGAGATGCTGGAGCGCATTGTGGGCTAAACACGTTGCAGTGCTGCTCAGATAGATTCTTTTTTCTTCTCCTGTGCTTGTGTGAAGGCTGTTAATGCATGATTGATCATCAATCAGTTTTCTGCTGCCTGAGACACAGGAGGATGCAGCAGACCTGCAGTGTGCGAGTGTGAAAACTAAAAACCTCGAAACTGTCAAACCGCACATATCTGAACCTTTAAAACAACACTATGAACAACATAACAGCTACACAGAAACAAAGCTTTACAGCTGTGTGTGTGTGTGTGTGTGTGTGTGTGTGTGCGCTTGCGTGTCTCTTACATGTGATGTGGTGTGCATGTGGGTAAAGTGACTTGTGGGGGTGAAAAGAAGTGGTGACCAGCAACAGTCTCCCTGCAAAAAGACGAGATATCCAGATGTAAAGAAAAAGGGAGAGGATGCGAGAGGAAGTTACCATGAGCAGGATGGCGATATGTAGGAATGCAGTGGCACAGATTTATCTCTGGACAGGAGGAGGAGGACGACGAGTGAGAGGTGGGGAGTCTTCACAGCGATCAATCAGCATTAATTTAGGTCAGCTTACCCACAAAGCCGAGTACATGCGGGACCTCAGGAGCTTTGAGCTCATGCCCCGATGGAAGAGGGAACGCAGCCGCTCCCCCGCGCATTGATTACATCTACTTATGGCGCCCAAGAGTTTCATGTGACTGTAGGTTTTCTCTTTTTAGTATGGCTTTTTTATGGGACTCCTGCTCTCATGCTGGCAATAAAGGCCGTCTTCATCCTCCTACCAAGTGCTGCGGCGACATGAATTGGTTTTACTGTAATACGCTGACTGTTCTTTGGCTAGTCATGACAGCATTTAAAGTATAAAGATAATACAGTGGGTTTGTTACCATAGGCAGAATCCAAAGAAACGTACTGGAGCACTCAGAGCACTTGAGGAGATTTATTCAGGTGCAAAGTACGAATGTTTCAACGTGCACCGCGTCTTCACCAGAGTCAAACAGTGCAGGTACAGATTTGAAAATGTTAAATACCCTCCTTTTCCTTCTCCCATTGGTAGTCTGGAGCGGGAGGTGATTGAGCAGTTGGCCAGTACTGTGACAGCACTAGCAGTGGCATAGCCCTGTAACGCAACAATCAAACGTACGATCATTTATATAAATAATACAATATTTACTATATATATAATGTTTACGAGAGGACAGCAGTATCTATTGGAAGACATGGCGGAATAACGTTACAGAAAACGTGACAGGCTTAGTTTTGAATTTAGTCCATATGGTTCTGAGCAGTTTGGTCACCATACCTCCTCCTCTCTGCGAGGGAGAGATTTTTTCGATGCCCCAGAATTTAAGCAATGCTGCAGAACCGTGATTTGCCTGTACATAATGCCTTGCTATTGCACAGTCCGTGTTATGATTGCGAATGGCAGCTGTATGTTCAGCAATCCGTTTTGAGAGGATGCTGCGTCTGACCCACATAGGCCACCCCGCAAGAACATTTCATTTCATTTTTGAATGAGTTGATGTTGAACTTTTTATCTGCATGTGGGTGACAGTTTTTAGTATCAGATGAGTTGGAGCAGTGGTTAGTGTATATATTGTAAATATTGTATTACTTATATATAATGATTATATGTTTGATTGTTGCATTACAGGGCTACGCCATTGCTGGTGCTGTCACAGTACTGGCTAACTGCTCATTAACCTCTCACTCCAGGCTACCATTGAGAGAAGTCTCTCTGTGAATGGAAGGGCATTTAACATTTTCAGATCTGTACCTGCACTGTTTGACTCTGGGGAAGACGCAGTGCACGTCAAAACGTTAGTCATTTGGACCTGAATAAATCTCCTAAAGTGCTCTGAGTGCTCCAGTATGTTCTTTGGAGTCCGTCTATGGTAATGGACCCGTTGTTTTATTTTTTACAGCTGTGTTCCTGATCTGTAAGCTCAGACCTCAATCTGTGGAGCGGCTAAAACACAAGAGACTCCCTCTCCTTGAGCATTTAAAGCATAAAGGAGCTTTATTGTCATTATGCAATTAACTGTACAATGAAATTGTGAGGTTAGAGTGGAGAGTTAGTCCTGAGCTGCTGTAGCTGAGCACGCCACCATATTGGGCCAACCTTACCTAATGTGCCTGACATGCATGTTTTGATGGCGGGAGGAAACCCACGCAGACACGGGGAGAACATGCAAACTCTACCCAGGCTGATATGGAACCCTGGAGGCAGCCGTGCTAACCGCTAAGCCAGCCTGCCGCCAAGCTCTGTAACGGTGAAGCTATTATTTATCAGGAAATTAAACTTATGTTGTTTACATTTCATGTATCTCTGGAAACCTGTAGCTTTGATGCATTCACAAATGTTTCGTCTTAATGATGAAGAGAAGGTCACTCTTGGTCTTCAGCCGCATCATCGCCGTTTCCCCTCTCTTCTCGTATTTATTCCCAGCCAGTCGACCTCTGATCTTCTTGACTTTTTCATCTTCTGTTGACAGCCACCCCCTCGCTCCCTCTCTGTTTGCCATCAGCTGAGTTTGTATTTTGAGTTCAGTCTTTGTCAAGTAGTCTGCTGGCTTTGCTCCTGTCACTCAGTTTTTTGTTGTTATTAATAAGTAAATAGTTCATCTTTTGATCCCTTCTGCCTTCTGTCTCCTGTGTTTGGGTCCACCTGTTCTGCTCTCTTTGTAACAGATGTTTTCTTCATCGTGACACAAACTCATCCCCTAAAAATTAAATGGGCTGCGTACACAACAATAGTGATTTAATTTGCCAATTATGTATTAGAGGGAAAACATAATTGCTGTCTGGATTATGTTTTCAACTCCAGGAAGTGCTATAGTTATGAGACACAAACCAGTCCTGGGAAGCAGGTCAAGCTTGACCATAGGTGTGGAGAGAAAAGGACAGGAGGGACCGTGTGGTTTGCTCCAGAACTCTTCCACAAGTATTTTACAAAATGTAGTTTTTCTGTGTGTTGCATCCTTTCTTTCACACACAAACTCAGCTCTAGTTGAATGGAAACGGATCCTTTGGGAAACCGCAGGTGAAGATATTCGGAAAGTGCCGTTGCAATGTCAACACATTGACAGGTTCTGTACATGTGACATCTATTGCATATAGTCTGTCCATCCTCGGGAGAGGGATCCCTCCTCTGCGGTTCTCTCAGAGGTTTCTTTTTTTCTAATTCTTGATTCTTTCCATGGATTTAGGGTTATTTAAGTTTTTCTTCAACCAGTGAGAGGGTCTAAGGACAGAGGAGGTCACGTCTGTGCAGTTTGCGAAGCCCCCTGAGACAAATTGTAATTTGTGATTTTGGGCTATACAAAAATAAATTTGATTGATTAACTGACGGGGAAGACAGAGTTTGGGCCTGTAACGACAAACTGCACCCTGTTATCTGCTGTGTTTACAGAGCGCTGACTTTGTTAACAGAACTTTTTTCACATGTTTACACATTAATGTACAGTTATTTTTCACTATATTGAGATACAGCAATGCTGCATAATCCTACACTAAAACACAGCATGACCCATGACCCACATTCTGAATATATCTGGAGAATTAGTGGAATATTGTTGTGCATGTACTCATAGTGAGTCAGGCTGTTTATTGTAGACTTATTTGCACAGTTCATTTTTGTTACGCAGCTGCTAACTGCCTCTTTTTGGTGAAACAGGGAACAAGTAGTTCTAACATATTCCAGCGCATCTACTGCAGATCGCGTTTGCTTTACATTAAGACTGTCATTTCCTGTCAATTTCTTTACAAAATATAACACAGATTTGATATTTCATGTGAGGGCTTTGACATAGCATCATGTTAAAGCTTAAGTTTTGTTTTGATAATTGCAGTAATGATTGGAAAACAATAGCTGAGTGAAAAGGGGCACAGTTTGGTTTGGTACAGTACACATTTTTTGTAGCCAGGCTAGCGCCCACTGGTGGTCTGCTTCATAATCTTAAGCTACCACACAGTCAGGGAACTCTCAGTACACTTTGGTTTTCTCCAGCCTAAAATCGTGCGGGCCAATCAGCGAACAGAGGGAGGGCTCGACGCCATGACGTCGAACTCAAGCGCTCTGTTTTGACCAGCACTCGAAGCAATGATGGAGTTTACCGAAGCAATACACAATGTGTTATCATTGATTCCCAAAACTGAAGAACTAAAGTCTAAACAACAGGAATGTCTAAGACATTTTATCAAGGGGAACGATGTTTTAGCGTTACTTCCGACGGGTTTCAGCAAAAGTTTATAACATACATAATGACAAAGCAGTAGCGATTGGTCGAAGTTGAAAATATCCCGCCCACCACGACGCAAACGTTTCTCAGTGGGGAGTGGCCAGACGCTTCTCACAAAGTGAAACGATGTGGAAGTGGATAGTTAACCAGGCTAGCAGCAATCCAAAACAATGCAAAATACTGTGATATATAATTTGATCAAGTACTGGGTGCTCTGCTATGTTTAGTCTGATGAGGTCAGGGCTCGACTGCTTATGTCTGTTAATGTAGTTGCTATGAGCAACAACAATAGCAGCTCCTTCACAGTCGTCTCTGTGTCCTACTGACTGTCAGTCTTAAGTGTCACATTAAACACTCACCCATCACCCATCACAATGTCCCAATATAATACAGACGACAACATGGTGTCAGGAGACAGAATTAGGGAGTGATTTGAACGACGTACACTGTGTTAATGGAGCTAGCCTGGAGACTAACAGCTGACTGCAACCGACCAGCCGTCACAGCTAAGACTCACTGGTAATACTGGTTGTAATAGTGTCCCAGTATACAGACCACGACAAATACTGTCAAGAATATATACTTACTCCTTCACTTTAGCTTTCTTTTCTTCAGTTGTGTATCTATGTCTATGGTGGTGTCTGCATAGCTTCCTGATTTTCATACTACGGGGCGGGCCAAGGGCCAGAATATATGCGGGATAATCACCCGTTAAAAAAATCAACTGTTAAAATAAGTTAGCGTTAACACATTATTATCACGTTAATTTTGACAGCACCAAAAAATATGCATATGATTATGAATAGAATGCCTCCATACTGCTTGTTTGAAATAATCCAAGTGTCCTGAAGCCTTTATATGCAAAGCTGTTTTAAAAAAACATCACAGATGTCATGGTTTTAGCATCACTGTTCACTGTAGCCCGTAGTTCCTAATATGGGAGCCGTGTCACCGCTGTATTCCACACACAACATGACATCGGTGCCCTTTTTTGTAAAGAATTTTGCTTGTGAGGGCTTCAGGACACATCTTTTGTTGAGCAATTGGAGGCATTTTATGGTTTTATTAAGTCTTTTTTTAATATTTAAAACCTGGTCACCATTTTCTTCGATTGTTTGCAAGATAACTGCAACGCCTCTGTTTCTGTGAAACTCCAGCAGTGTTTTGAGGACTAAAGAACTTCATCTTCCATCAGCATGATGGTGAATAGATAATGACTAAATTTTCACTTTTGGGTAAAATATCCCTTTAAATTTTTCTCTTTTTTCGGCCTCCGTGTTTTGCGACGAAATATTCAACAGGAAGTCGTTACAAATGTAAAAGGTGAAAGAATCAAATACACTGCGCTGGTTTGGCTACATCCGTGTTTTGGATGGGAATCCAGGACAGCTTCCCATAAATGTCATATGTCTTGGCTGTTAGTTTCTGTTAGCACAAATATTATGAAAATACTAACCACTATTTCAAAAACAAAGTTACTTATCATGCTTTATCATCAGCAAGCAGAGGAGGCCAGAGGAAGGGGCCTTCCACCTTGTTATGTAATTCTAATAAGACACTTTTTTTTTTTGGTGGTAAAACAAGGTCAGGCATTGCTTTTATTTAACATCTTGTTTATCATATAATAAAAGTTGGTATGTGATGGGCGTGCTGCCGCTGACAAAGTGCAGCGCTGCATGTAGACACCACACTCTGTGATTACGAGAAGCAAAATGAATCTGTTCCTCTGAAGGATATACTTGTCATAAACAAACCTGTGGTTTGCTCCGACTTGCATTTCAAGGCCTTGTAATCATCACAAACTTAGATTAATCATTTTAAATATAGATAGAGGCATTCACATAAAAGTCTTATCGTGTTGCACAAAAATAACACGAGAGAAAAGGAGGATACAGCAGGTATATCTGGAAATAGCTGAAAATGGAATGTAAACATCAATTAACGTATCATTTCAGCTGAATTTGAGATTTGTGGGGTAAATGTTAAAACTGTAAAAATACAAACTGAACACGCCTGTCTCCTAGAAATTACAGTTATATCCTTCTTAACGGTTTGACAAATACATTTTAAAGGCTGTAATGTAATTGCTCCCAGGATTCTGAACTTTGTTTTTCAGCACTGTTTTTGTCTTTTTCTGCACAAATGTAAGATGTGGTTAGATTTGTATTTATTACACTAATCAACTGATCCGTGCACTCTGTCTATGCTGATCATTAAAACAAAAGTTATTTGTCTTTTTCTGAAGAAAAGCGTTTACAAAACCAAAACAAAATCTATAAAAAGCCTTTGACATTGCCTGGTAATCCAGACAGTAATACAGGAAAGGACTGTTTTTGGCTACATGTGGATGAAGTAAACACGTCCTGTCTTCTGATTAATGTCAGTGTTGATTTCTTTAACAGTTAATAATGCCAATACTTCTCCAACCTCAACCAAGTGTTTTCAGTTGCAGGAAAAGTTTGACACTTTTGGGAATATTATTTTACAGATTGTAGGGCTCGACCGATGTGGGATTTTTAGGGCCAATGCTGAGACCAATATTAGGGAGCAAATAAATTCAGATATCAGAAATATTGTCCAATATAACAGACACATATAATATCCACTGAATGTGTTTATCAAATACTTGTGACAAAGATATGTCATGGAGGCAGGATATCTTACATTTCAACAAACTTTAAAACAAAAGAATCAGTGCACTGAGCAGTAAACACATTAGTTATTAAATACAGAAATGCCCTCTGCAGGACAAATTACATAATTGCACAATTTTAAATCACTGGTCCAAGCATTTTTTCCAGTCTTTAAAAACAGCTTTAATTTTGGCACATATTCGCAAACATGTGCGCCTATGCAGATGTCTGCACAGGATCTGTGATAGGTTGATATTGGCTAGTAATATCGGTAAACCGATATCAGTTGGGCCTTATTTTTTTGTCAAGTTTAGATGAGAGCATTGATAACACTGTTGTGTCTAAACTAAAGCCTGCAGCTCTTGCAGACCTGCAAGGTGATTAGCTTAGCTTAGCATAAACACTGGAAACGGAGGAACAGCAAGACTGGCCATGTCTAAACTTCCAAAATGCATCTACCAGGCCCTCTTAACTAATTAACATATTGAATCTCATTTATTTCATCCACAGTCACTACACCGGCCGCTGTTCGGTAACAAACTTAGAGCAAGTGGCTGACCACAAAAAAAAACAAACAAACACAACTTGTGGATTTTAAGTGACGGTTTGTGTATTTGTGAGAAAAAACAGATTTGTGGAGATGGTAAAAGGGTGTAAAAGTGTGACAGCTTTCATAACTGTTTTCCTAAAAGTTCCAAAGAAGCACCTATTTAATCCTGAGCTCTGCCAGTCAAGCATTAAGCTGGTGAGAATTCAATCTTTCTGAACTTTGGATGCCCTGAGGACTTTGGCATGAGCCAAAGCCACATTCTCACCACTCCTCATGAGGAGCTCCCTACCAATCCAACAGCTACTGTGCATGGAGGAAGTAACAGGACTGAGGGTTTGAAACTGAGGACCTTCGAAGAATATAGGTAAAAAAAATATAAGAGGGAGTGAGGGTCCCAGCAGGCTGGTGACTCAGAGAAACACTAAGTTAAGAACAATAAGTATTTCCACCTCTTTCCGGCTCCCTCACCATCAATTTCTTGCCCTGCTGGTGTTTTGCTGTTTGCTTGTTATTCAGGTTTAACTGGAACACTAATACATGTTCCACTCGTGATGGACACGGAAGCATGCC
>JAQLOL010000008.1:1659225-1670734 GCA_029783665.1 Naso thynnoides | reverse complement strand
TCTTCTCTACTGAATTCGCGTTACATGGATATTGTGTTCAGTGATGGACTTTTATTGTGAAAATTGCTTCAAGATGGTGGCTGGTTTTAAAATCAGTGCAGAAATTGTTTTGACACTAAGTTTGGTTGTTTTTGTTCTGCTTCAGTTCGGGGACGCACATTCAGACTGTGCAGCTGACTCTGTGTATAATCTGTGTTTGGTGACAGACGCTGGACTCGGTCTGCTTCAGTCTGGGTCTGTTCTTTTTGACAGTCGACAGATAGAGTCATATACTGTGTGATGTGTAAGGAGTCTATCTTTGGCCTTCATATCTTGTCACTGTCAGTCACTTGTGTGTTACATAACATCTTCAATTCCCTTTTCAGGCAGTCAGTGTCCATGCATGCACGCATCCACGATTTCACCAGATTCTGCACTTCTTTATAGTTTTATGGCGTTTTCAGCACAAATGTTACTGTTGCTGTGAATTTTTTGTGGGTTTTCTTGTGTTTGTTTTCTTGTTTTTTTGTCAGAGGCAAATGTAATGAGGGATCGTCTCTTCAGAAGTGTAGGTTCCTCCAAAACCAAAGCTCAATAGCTTCCTGACCTGGTGTCAGAGGTGGGAAGTACTTAAGCAGATAAAACTCTCACCCAGGTGCTCTTGGCTATGAGTCAGTAGATTCCAGGTGAAGGCAAGATGCTCTTGAAGTTGAACTGATACAGAGGTTATCTCAACTTGATGTTTTATTTATTGTTGGTTGTGTGTGAGCCTTGTCGCTGTTTTTAATGTATGTCTTTTCTTTAATGCTGCACCTGAACTGCTCTCCAGGGACATTAAGAATTTACTGAATTAAACTGAATTGAATTAAACTACAAAAAGACGCACATAGGCTTACTTCGGGCACACTTGTGCCGAGTCAAGGATATGATAAAAAGGATTTATTCTTTTGACCTATATTCTTGATTCCCCACTCTTTGGCTGCCATAGTTTTCGCCCTAGGAGGATGAAATTTAGCATCAAGGTCAAGGGTATGCGTGCGTGTGTTTTTGTGTTCATGCCAACTGACTGAAATGAGGCGTGACAATGGGAGTGGCCTATTGCAAAAAGGTGCATAACTTCCAAATGGATTTACAGACAGTTGGTCATGAGTCCAAGGACAGCTGATTAAGTGTTCGGGGCAACTGGCAAAAAGGGGCGTGGCAGCAGGAGTGGCCTGTAACAAAGGCGCATAACTTCTAAACAGATTCATGTAACATGGCCAATGTTTGTAGAAACACACACACTTTCATTGGTCATGGCTTGCCCTGCACCCACACTTTAGCCCCGCCCCCTTCCATAACTCATCAACCTTTTGTTGTAGACTGCAGACTCTTGTGGGAGGAAACATCGCAGACGGTAATTCTTCATTTATGATGCGTCCGTAATTTTATGATAGCACGTGATGACTGCGACGACTGCAACATTTTTAGCTGCTGGTGGCAGCTATTGCGAATTAGCACTTGTTTTTATCATCCACTTAAATGAAACCTTGTACAAACCATATAGTTCATCATTTTAGTCTCATTTTTTTTTACATATTAAGTTGGATCATCTTTTTTTCAGTCCTTCCTGTCTTTCTAACCTGAAGTTCAGCAGCCAATTTCTTGCTTCACGTCGCTGTTTTTCATCCGTGGAGTAAGACCACTGAGCTGTGACCTTGTTATATTTCAGCATGTTTGGACTTTCTCTGCCTCACACCACAAGCCTCTGCAGGACACAGGACAGGCTGCTGACCATGTCTCAAAACTAAACAGTAATCCTGCATCTTGATCTATCCCATTTCATCCTGACTGGCAAGAGAAATTAAAACTTATTTGACTTCACCACCAGCCTTCTCTGTTCCATGTGTAAACACTGTGGCAGAGCAAACAAAGCATCAGAGTGAGTTTTTAACCTCCTCAAAAAATAATTTGTTTTGACTTGTTCCGGAATCGTGTCACGTCTTTGAGAAGATGGTGATTCTGCTTTCCAGCCTTGTGCCACATGTGCTGGGCCTCCATCACCCTGTTTTTATGTGCATTTTGAAGTTGCACATCGGAAAAGGGTGACGAAAATGCCAAAATTTAAAAAGGATCCTCTGATTTAAAATTAGAGGTGGTTTATGACTTATGCAAAAAAGAGGTCATGCACAAATTGGGAGATGGAAACACATTTGCCCAATGAGTTTTGACATAACGAACAATGAACTCATGTGACGACTGTTTGCGTTGACATTTTTCCGGTGTCCCTGCGTGAATCATCAACTCAGCGCTTCTCTGTCTTCGTCTCCAGACAACATTAAACACGGCCAATACTTGCTGAACTGAAAGGATGATTATAACTTGCCCAACTGAAAGTAATTTGTGCAGACCTCTCTCCATTGTCAAGTTGTACGTACCCAGGGCGAGTACTTGTTTTGTTTCCAGCTTTAAACCTCTACTTTTTCTACATTTTATTTCAGCCTTGTCATGGTATGTTTCCTATGATGCCATCTTCCAAAAAAAACTAGCACAGTTTATCTGCTAAAAAAAACTTGTTAGAAAAGCACCTAAAAAAGTTTCATTTCACATTGAGATGGAAACCGGGCTATTGTTGGTGTTTGTTTTGGTGATGAGGCAGAAGCTGCAGTCACAAGAATCAGACGAAAGATCTGCACACTGTATTAAATTGGAAATTGACAAAGACTGAAACTTTGCTCGGTTAGAAATGTGTTCATCTTTTGTCAGATTCATCTATTGGTTTTTTGAAGCAGCGCCTATAGTCGGTTTGTGGATGTTTGCACCCCGTTTGAAGACACAGTCACACCTGACTAGTTCACAAGTAGCTAAAATACATAACATGCACTAATGAGCGCTGGCTTTGCTTTTTGATTTCACACAAATTCATTTGCTTGAAATGGCACTTTTTGTCAGAGCTTCCCTCTAATTTCTGACTTTCACAGCATGATGATAAACCGGCATCAAAGAGATTTTGTTTTGGATATAAATAACATTATGAATTTAAGAGATATCACAACATCAAAGCATTTTACAAGGTACAAGCTTTCTGTTTTTATGCAATATATATCACAGAGGACCCTTCCAATGATCCTCTCGTGGACCCTTCCTCTCTCAACTACAAAGAGCTCATCTCCAGGTGTTTGCACAAAAAAAGAGAACAAAAATCAATAAGCAGCAAGGTTATTCGTTCTGGGTGAGGATGGAGGCCTGAGTGCACCGTCAGCCTGCCGGATCAACACTACATGAAAATGAACATAAGAAAAAAATATCATTAATTCATGGACATGCAGTCCTACTGTAAGTCTCCAAAGCATCATCATTAGTGTGTGCAGTTGTGTGTGTGAGTGATGTAGCAGCTCTCCCTGATGGATAGCTATTACATGTGTGCATCTACAGTATGTGTTAGCGTCTCTGACATGAGCAGTGATGAAGGTGAACTTCCAGCATAACAACCTGACCAGGGAGGCAGAGAGAAATAACTTTAAACGCAACGGAAATGTGCCAAACTTTACGAGCATCAGGAAGCGACGCATGGAGAAATATATGCGTGCGTGCGTGGTTTTGGGTGTGCGCACTTTGCCTCCGAGCTGGTTATCATCCCAAAGTCCTCCTGCATTATTTATTCAGCCTGTCAAAGGACATGCAGAGAGAGAAGACAACACAGAAAAACAGCTCGGGGTACTTCAATGCACTTGCAGAGTTAATCCAAGCCGGGGACACGTCACTGACTGAGGCTGAGACTGAAACCGGCCACGGCAGCTCAGCTGATTGCTTTGATATTGAGAAAGATAGGCAGCAAATATTCAGGCTAACGTGGGAGCTAGGTGCAGGTATAGAGATGCAGTCGGCTCCCGCTGATGTGAATGAAGATTCAATTTCTCTGGACGATGTCTGAATGAAGACTAAAGCAGAATTACAGCAGATCTGATACAGAGGCTTTGATGCCTTGTTTGATCACAGTCACTATTAACCACTGAAACATTACTCTTCACATTTTATTGGTATGTTCCTCCTCTCAGGAGACACTCACATGTGTGCACTGCGTCATACAAAGCTTCTCTCCCCTTTGGTATACATACTGATGTCCATCTAACCGCTGCTGTAGTGCATTTAAGCTTTCACTATTCTGCCATGCTGCACTACAGTCCACTTCTACCAGTGATGTTAGCATAGCATGTTACAGGCCACCACTGCATGCATGTGTAGAGTGGACGTTATTACAATCATTCCACAATCTCTGCTGTGTACGGCATGGCGCATCCTCACAGGAAGTGATGAGGTCAGAGCATAAAGGAGCATACCGGTCTATTTTTTGACTTCTTCCCCATCTGCAGAGACCGTGCCTGTCTCCTACAAGTGTTTTTGTCAAAACTAGAGCATGTGTTTACTTTAGCAGATCTCAAGCAACATTTAGATGAGAGCAGCCCTACTAAAAACGGGAAAGTCTTTCCTTTGTGTCTTTAAAAAAAATGTGCATTAACATTAACAACGAAAAGTGCTGCAGTATGCATGCCAGGCCGGTAGTCGGTGCTGCTTAAAGTTGTTTACGTCCTGTTGCCGCTAAGCCCCAAGCAGCCACGAATTCACCCGTAGTTTGACTTCTAAAATTATGCTGTGAGCACTCGACTTTGCCTCAATAGACTGTCGTCATATTCAGCTTGCTTTGGGTGCACTGTGGAGAGTTTAATCAGTTTGGTAGTGGCTAGAGCAGAATGCACTGAGCTTGTCTTTCTTATATATCAATAAAATCAACTGATGAAATGAATTTCAACAATTTTGTCTTGTTCAGATAAGAGGTGAGGATTAAGGATATGAGCATATTTGGACAGCTCATGGCCTCTTTAGTTGCAGGTCAAAGAGCAGTCTGGACTGAAGCTCGTGCTGAATTATTTCTGCTTCTTTCTCACTGCTTTTAACACCAGAGACATCAGTCGGTTACGGCAGAGAACACAGAAAAAGTACTAAATTTGTGCTGACTCCCTCGTCTGCAGTCAAACTCTGTAATCTGGAATGGTGACAGGTCACCAAACTGTGACCAGCACACAAGAGAGTTAATGTGGCTTTTGTTTACTGGCGCTGGTTTGCTTCTAATCAGTCAGTGTGAACCAAAACAAACCAGACAGAAAAATAAAGGCAAAGTCAACTCCCATCACGCAGTTTGGACCACAGAAAATGTGTAGAGTTCAGACAAAACTCATCGTGTAGTTTTCAGACCTGCTAAAAGTTTGAAAAAACTCAGAGTTGGTTATAAATTAAAAAGGCGATGCTGTTGTCAGTCGTTGGCCCGTTTCATCCTGATTGTCTAACACATGAAGGCGTCCAGGAACGAAAGCTGCACATCCGGTGAGACAACAGCTCTCGAATGCACAATAATATGTCTATAAAAAAGTTTTTCATGAAAAGCAAAAAACTAAAGCAGGCAACATGTATCATTAAACTTTAAAAATCTGTCTGAACAAGAGCCAGAACTGTCAACAGCTTTGATATCAGAGCAGCCAGGAGGGGATCCACAGTGAAGGCTGAGCTGTTTGAAGTCAGCTGCTGCCCTCGACGTGTTGCGGCCTAAACTCTCCCTGCACTCTGCGCTCCGTCCAGTCCCTGCTGCTGTTTGAACCTCGCTCTCATTTGGCCAATTCTGATGAAGTTTGGACAACTTACTGCCTAGTCTGAATACAAAGTTACACAACCAGTCTCATTAATCTGCATAAAGATTACACAACTTTACACGCATACCTCACTCAGCGCCAACGGCAAAGTTTAATTTTCCTGTGCAGTGCAAACTAATCACTTTAACTTCAGTGGAGAGCAGATCCACAGTCAGTTGATAGAACCCCGACAAGTTTTCAATGGTCATTGAACGTCTCATGTGTGACGTTGGACACATACCAAATTATAAGCACAACTCTAACTTAAAACTGTGACTTTTCATCAAATTTGCTTTATTCCTGGTCTTCTTTGAAAATCTGCCAAAAGCAAACCATTTGCTCCATCTACATTCTGTAAAAAACAGAAAATTCTGCATTCCTTTGTGCACTGACGAAGCCATGAATGATTCAGATAGACCCTCCCTTTGCCTCTCTGTAATTCACGAGGGCAGTGAACCCTGAGCGCTGCCTGGCAGGATGTTTATTTGCAATCTGAATACGGGCTGCAGAATTCCTCCTGCATGTTTTCCAGCAGAATTAGTCCTGCATATATGTAGCGCCACCAAAATATTTTTCCTATGTTGCTCAGCTTGAAGGCACCCAAAAACATGTTGCATATACTGATGTCATATTCTTTTCCATTTTTGTAAATTAAAAAATCTGAGAAATTCAACATTTGATTTTTCTTTCCTATGATTTAGAGCATTCTAACTTTGTTACAATGCATAGGAGACATTGCTGAGTTACCTCTTCGTCTTGCCATGGTTGTCCCGAATCCATAGAGGTGCAAGACTTTATATTACAGTGGAAAAAATGAGCTCACAGTGAGTGAACATGTGACAGAAGCAAAGAATGGCCAAAATCTGCTTGGGATTCTGACTTTACAAAAATAATGCACAATAAGGACCAACATAAATCAAATAAAAACACAGGAAAAGAGAGGAAAAACAAAACAAAGAGCAGCGGTGGAGTCAGTTCTTTCCGAGCAAGAGGACACAAAAAGCCTCAAGCTGCAGCAGCAAAGAGACGAGTAAACAAACCCCAAACAATTATCTTAGTGTTATTGGTCTCCGTACTCTGAAATACCTTAAATAGTGTGGAGTAAGCAAGGGAAACAAAGTGCAAATTTTCTTTTGCCTAACAGCAGCCCAGTCATTTTCAGAGACAATTGTTTAAATTCCCAACGATCCCCCCAGAAGAGACGCTGCTTTTCTGCAATGAAACCTTTCATTGATTTGCAGTGCTGCTCGGATAATTAGGAAAACACGGTGAATCTGGGGTGTTTTGTGCTTGACATTCACACAGAGAAACCACCAACACTGGTGGGGACTGGTGCGTGAGCCGAGCTAATTAGCAATATAAAAACACAAAGGTTTGGGACTTGGAAGCTTATCTGCACACTTTGCTAATGCAAAAGGTGACAAAACTGCAGAGGCATTTGGGGGAATTCTTTCCCACTTCCAAAGTTTTCTGAGCTCGTCCTCAAAAGCTTGCAGGGTTTTCACTTCTGATGTCAGGTGGTCGGCTCACATGTTCTCGTTCGGAGTGTTACAATGGGAGGTACAACTCTTACATCAGCAACATTACCATCGTCAGAAGAACAGAGTGAAGAAAGGTCAAAGTCGCGGGAACATGATTATATTCCTGCTGCCATAAAATGATCATCAGAGCAAAAAATAGTCCGAAAAGCGACGTGTGGAGACAATGAAGCACATTGAAGCGCATACTTTTGAGATGGAGGAGATATAAAAGGGGACATTACATGTTCAGCAGAACAGTTTTGTCTTATTGCGCCCATAAACAAAATGCAACCAAAATGGAAATGGAAAAAAGTGGTCGATTTAACCTGAAACAAAACGAGAGGAGCAATTTGAAGAAAGCAGATGCCGCCTGTTAAATTGCTTGATCACTACAAAGAACTCAAACAACACTGTTGAAGCGGCCGCTCTGCTCTGACAATATGGAACCTAAAAAAAAAAAAAAAAAAAGGTTTAAGATCTACAAATATTTTCCATTAATGCCACAATAAAAAAAATGTATGTTCAGAGGTCGCATTGAGTTTCCTCTCTGTTAAGTCTCTTTCAGCTCACTGATTTGATTTTACTACTCACAACTTTACTGTTTGGGTTCACTCTCACCAAACAAGCACGTAGACACAGTTAGAAACTTCCCGGTGAACAGGCAGCATTTAGCAGCTGGAGAGGCATAAATTTCCCTCAAGTGTTTGTGAAAATAAAATCAGCTAAAAGTAAAGTGAATATTGGATTTGCACTTGTCAGGTTAAGAGAAACATTTATCTAAATAAAGGCTGCTGTGGCTTCATGAGCGGGTTACCAGCTGAGGGTGCTACAGAAATGTGCAAATTAAATGTATCCCCTGTTTTAGAGCAAGGAGAGAGGCCATTGTTGCAGAAAAGAATATTGGATTTTTTTTTTTTAATTTTCAAAAGCACAAAAGCAGCTAAAGTTACAACCTAACAAGATGCTGGAGCTTCCTGTTGCTGCACAAGTGAGTCTGGTAAACTCACTGAATCTCCATCCACCATACTGAGCCGTGATGCTGCTTTGCATTCGTGCCAATGATGTCGGAGAAATGTTGACTTCCTTGCTTTATGTTGAAGATGATTTTCAAGTGAAACTAGACAACTTTTTTGGCCAAACATTGTCATTATGATGTATAACCTGTGTATAACAGTGTAATAATGGTTGAAAAATGACACCATTCGCTGCTAAATTGGTCTCCAATGATCCCTGCTTTTACTGTGATATTTTCTTTGCAGCCTGTCAAAAGCTTTGAATAGCTTCCTTGGGGTAACCCCCTTTTTTGCGCACACAATCTAATAATGCACTGTAAGATCACTAATTACCCATGCTGTGTGTGTGTGAAAATAAATTCATTCATTCATTCATTTTTTGCCGCCTGGGCAAGAGTTTCATGGAAAAATGAAAAATTAGTGTTGCTGTACTCTCTGTTGTAATTCACCAGCGTTTCTTGGTGACGTCAGTATGAGCTGGTTAGCTCACTGTGTCCTGACTCACATCTGCCAACAACAGAATGTCCGCAAGTCACACCGTCCGTCTGCTCAAGCTTGAGCTGAGATGGACCAGTTTACTCCGCTGCAACTTTCCCTGCAACCGTTTGATCTCAGTTCAAACTGGACTTAAAGCAGAGAGCGACAACAAACGAAATAAAGCGCGAGCTGGAGCAAACGGCTGCAGCGGATTTGCTTCCGAACGAGTCTCATGCTACAGGAAACATTGGCTTGCTAGTTCATTAGCAGAAGTTATCTACTGTAACTTTATGTCATTTGATCATGGCTGTCATTTGGCTGACAGGAGGAGAAAGTAACATGTCGTGTTTATCAACCTTCTGTAAATGGAAGGAAAATAAAGTGTGTAAGCGCACAATGCCGAGACGTGTCGCCAGTGAAACCATGGTTTACCGGCACACCTGTAACGGTGGCAGTGGTGATTAGAGAAGCAAGCTTGTGACCAGAGGGTTGCCGGTTTAAACATCTGACCGGAAGGATTAATCTGGGTGGTGAAAGTGAAGGAAGGAAACTTGCCCCAACCGTAATCCACCTCTGAGGGCCCTTGAGCAAGGCCCTTAACCCCAATTGCTCCAGTGGAGCTGCACAGTGGCTGCAGTTAGGACCGTAATTGCACTCTGCAACTTCCAGAGTAACTGATTGATCAGGGCGTCCCTGAAAAAAAGAGCTTGCTCTCAGCAGAGCCCTGAATAAATAAAAGTTAAAATATAAGATAAAAATGGTGCGTCTCTTGCCGTGAGTGAAAATATGCCCCCTTGTGCGTGCTAACATGCTCGCAAGTGCTCTAAATATGTTTAAATGTTCCTTTAAAGTTTGAGACCTTCCTTAAAACCCTTGTTATAATCTTCATTACACTTTAAAAGCCAAAATGCTTCATCATCACTTCTCAAATTGTTATATTCTAATTTGGTAATTAAAAAAAAAATTGATAAAAAAAAAATATGTCAGCATTTTTTTCCTACAAATGCACAAAAAAGCCGAACAACAATACGCAAATAAAGAAATAATCGGACTGATAATGGTTTTGTCACGAACGACTTGCTGTTATCACGACAAGCAGAACAAAAAATCAGGTTTCAGGCCTTTGAGTTTGAACAGAGGAAATGCAGGAGCAGCACTCTCCTCGGTCAGATGCTGCTGAGCTGAGGGACCCTTGAGCAATGCGGTAGCCGCCGCCCTCGTGTGCTCATGCAGAGCTGCTCTTTGTGCAGACGTGAACATGAGAGATGGAGGCAGAGCGGTACTGTGAGAGAGCACGTCCGCTCTGCAAAACTTCCCGCGGAAACAAAAGTGTTGGAACACCTTAACGATTACCGACGGTGTAATTGTCGTCAACATATTTTGGCACCATCCTGCTCTTACCTGAGGCTGAGAAATGCTGTGATTAAAGTCTCCCGCGCACTCGTTTATAGTTCAGACAAATGGATGAAACCTGCATGCATGTTGCCTCAGTTATGAGCCCGCAGCAGAGAGCAGAGCTCACGCTGCCGTTTGAATCTGTAATGTTTGAGTCGAGCATGAGTCAGCTCATTTAAACAACAGCATATAGATTAACTATTTTCAAACAGAAATCTCAAACAGTAACAGTTTTTCTCCATTTTCTCTTTACGCTAGAAGGGCCAGAATTCCAAACCTACTAGAAAGGCTGTGAGAAGGGGTAGGGGGAAAAAAACTGATACAGTGTAAAATTGTAATAATTTGCATGATGATATTGTGTCGATTCATTGACACCAAGTATCAGTATTTTATTAAATAAATTCTTAATAAATGTTGCAAATACAAACTCCCTTTTTGGTCTAATAGAATAACAAAAATCAGTTGACTTTTCCGTCCACTAAACAGACCCAAGCGCTCACTGGTGAGGTAGCAAAAAAATGCAATTAAAAAAAATATTAAAGGGAGATGAATAGACTGTCAGCATTGTCTGTTTCATCCAGTATGATACATTTTTCAGAGTTTTACTTTGGGAAAATGATTTGCAGTTCAAAAAAAGATAAAATCGCAATATATGATTTTGCAATAACAAACATATATGAAACATAGGTTTCATGATAATATCATATCATGAGGCCTCTGGCGATTTCCCACCCCGAGCTGTGAATGGTCATTTTGACCACCAGATTCAAAATTCTGACATTTCTCATGTTAAATACCCAGTATAGAGAGGAATGCATTTGTTGTGTCACAATATCCTTTTAAATAAACACAGTAACACTTGAAGCCATGACACGGAGAAGGAGAAAATGCCCACGGTCATCAGATCATCCACTTCTGCTCCCGGCTGATGCAGGTGAGCTCTCTTCAAGGTTCTGGGTTCGAATCCCGGTCTGCTCATCTATCATCAAGAAGGTCCTGGGTTCGATACCCAGCTGGGGTAGGACCTTTCTGTGTGAAGTATGCATGTTCTCTGCATGTCTGCGTGGGTTTCTTCCCACCATAAAAACATGCATGTGAGGCACATTAGGTTAAAGGGGACATATTATGCTTTTCTGTCTCTTTTAACCTATAAATGATGTTACAAAGTCAGATTACTGTTTTAAATGATGCCAGAGTGTGAAATCATGAGGTAAGGGTGTGTAGCAGTAATCCCTGTGGGCTGTGTTTAATGGCTCTGAACGCTCTGTTCTCGCCAGTTTTTTAAATCTCAGACCACTAGTCACAGTGTGCTGGGCTTCCCTATAGGTTAATCTGGAAGGCGTGTGTTTGAACTGGCCAATCAGGGCAGAGTAAGGCTTTAGAGGCGGGGCATGAGGTAAAACGGCACGTTTCAGACAGAGGCAAAAGTCCTGGAAAAACCAGGGCTGCTGCAGTGAGCTGA
>JAQLOL010000008.1:1617004-1659125 GCA_029783665.1 Naso thynnoides | reverse complement strand
CACTCACACACACAGACACACACACACACACACACACACACACACTCTCACACACACACACTCTCTCACACACACACAGACACACACACACACACACTCTCTCTCACACACACACTCACTCACACACACACAGACACTCACTCACACACACACACACACACATACACACTCTCTCACACACACACACACACACACACACACTCTTACTTGCATCATTTATTCGATGATGACGTTGCTCCGTGAATGGGTTATTGAGGGGGGTTGCGTCTGTGCCTTTGCATGTGGCTATGCGGGCCAATGCGTGACTCTTCTGGCTGATGGAGCGCCAGGTTTGGCGGTCAGCAGCCAGATCTTCCAATGCAGAGGGTTGGTTAGCACACGTGGTCCTTGTAGCGTTTCTGCTGGCCCCCCGGGAGATCTAAATCCTTCCTGGAGCTGGCCATAGAGGATCTGTCAGGGGAGCCTCTGGGCAGGCATGTGGATTACATGCCCCACCCAGCGCAGATGTCATTGCGCAAAGAGCACTTGTATGATGGATGTTTGGGTCCGGTCATAGATGTCCACATATGGGACCCTGTCCTCCCAAGTCAGACCCAGGTTCCGTTGCAGGCAGCGGATGTGGAATCTCTCCAAGATTCTGATGTGCCTCTGGTAAGGGGTCCAGGCTTCTGAGCCATAGAGCAGTGTGGACAAACAGACTGCTTTGTATACAGCTGCTTTTGTGGAAACTGTCAGGTTTCTGTTTAAGAAGACCCTGGTTTTGAGCCTACCAAAGGCAGCAGATGCTGAACCAACACGGACCTGGATGTCTTTGTCAATGTTACAGGTGGTGGACAGGATGCTTCCGAGGTAGGTGAAGTATGGAACGATGGTGAGTTGCTGGCCATAATGTTAAAGACCGGCACTTTTGACTGGTGGGTAGAGTGTTGCACAATGATCTGAGTTTTTGATGTATTGACCTTGAGTCTTAAAGCACCATATATGGATGAAACCACATTAGGTGCACGTTGCAGAGAATCTGACGTGTGGGCGAGAAGAGCACTGTTGTCAGCATACTGAATTTCTAGGATGTGTTGTTTGGTGTTTTGGTGAAGGCCTGGAGGTGCCAGATGTTAAAAAGACTGCCGTCCAGTCAGAACTGTATGTGGATGCCATCTGTGGTTCGCAGAGCTTTGTGTGAGAGGAAAGTTACTGCTGAGAGGAAAAGGTTGAATATGACCGGAGCTAGGACGCACCCTTGCCTGACCCCCGCTTTCACATTAAAAGAGGGGGATTGCTGGCCTCTGATGCGAACACAGGCCTGCATTCCATCATGCGGTTGTCTCAATGTGTTGAGGAACTTCGGCGGAACCCCCAGCCTTCCCAGTAAGTCCCAGAGGAGATTCCGGTTTACGGTATCAAACGCCTTGGACAGGTTGATGAAGGCAATGTACAGGTCCTGGTGGTGTTCCCGGCACTTTTCT
Source organism: Naso thynnoides (assembly GCA_029783665.1). NCBI lineage: Eukaryota > Metazoa > Chordata > Actinopteri > Acanthuriformes > Acanthuridae > Naso > Naso thynnoides. The sequence goes on along the minus strand of JAQLOL010000008.1, from coordinate 1,657,662 downwards.
TGCACCTGTCTGGCTACAAAGATCATATCACTAGTGCTGCAATCTCCTCTGAACCCACACTGAGATTCAGGCTGGATGTTCTCAGAGATATGTGACACTAAGCGAGAGAGCATCACCCGGGCAAGTACTTTTCCAGCAACCAAGAGCAAGGAAATTCCTCTGCTGTTTCCACAGTTGGCTTTGTCACCTTTCCTCTTGAAGATGATGATAATTGTAGCATCCTTCCATTCCTGGGGATGGTTTCAGAGGACCAGATGGTGTTAATCAGTTGGTGGAGCTGAAGGGCGAGGAGATAGCCACCATGTTTAAGTACCTCAACTGGGATTCCATCAGGGCCTGGGCTTTTGTTATTTTTTAGACCCTTGATGGCTTTGTGTACCTCAGCAAAGCTAGGCGGGGGAGTCCAGGTGTTCAACAGGGGGAGTGGTTGGGAAATTGGCCAAAAAGTCTTGGTCAGAGGGGTTTTCGGAGTTGAGAAAGGTGTTAAAATGCTCTGCCCGTCTATTCAGGATCTGGTGTGTATCCTTATGGAGGGTGGCTCCGTCTGCCGATCTGACTGGGGTTATATTTTTCCTCTGCGGACTGTGTATGGATTTGATGGCATCATAAAATCCATGGGAGTTGTTGGTGTCAGAAAAGAGTTGGATCTCGCCGGCTTTCTTGATCCACCAGTCATTTTCCATGGCTCTGAAGGTACGCTGGACTTCAGCTCTGATGGAGGAGTCGAGTCTTTAAAGTGATGGATTGTGGATTGGCCAGGTAAGCAGCATGGGCTTTGTGCTTTGCCTGGAGGAGTTTATGGATATCCGGTGCACTGTTGTCAAACCAGTCTTGGTGTTTGCGCTTGGTGTACCCTACCCTAGGGATTCCTCTGCTGCCTGATGGATGGCAGTCCTTAGGGTGTTCCAGCAGGTGTTGATGTCAGGATCCAAATCGGTATCAGGGATTGCAGGCAGGTTTGTTGCAAGCTGTGCCCTAAGCTGGTCTACAGAGTGCTTGGATTTGAGAGCTTCACAGTTGAGTCTTTTGTTTGGAGGTGTTTTCTTCAGTTGTGGACGGATTTCCATCTGAAATTTGGCTCTGATCATCCGGTGGTCAGTCCAGCAGTCTGCTCCAAGCATGGCTCTGGAGATCAACACCTCCTTCCTGTCTGTATGACGGGTGATGATGTAGTCAAGGAAGTGCCAGTGTTTGGAGCAAGGATGTTGCCAGGAGGTCTTAAATGTATCCTTGAGCTGAAACAGGGTGTTGTTTCAGGCCCATTATTGTTGAGCCTACCAACCCCATACTGACCAAGGGTTCCTGGCCAAAGGGGGAGCAAAGGCCTGCGCATGAGTTGTTTTGAGTGGTGGTGGGGGTGCGCAGTCCCTACCCACACTGTCTTGTCCTGGCTCCACACGACGTCCTCCATTGGCATGATGAACTCACGGCGACCTTCTGCTGTGTGGGGTTGCAGAGGACTGCCAGAACACCGGTCTGTTGGTGACTGCCTAATGCTGGTCTTCTCCACAGGTTTTTCTTTAGGGGTTTGCTCCCGTAGCCTATAGCCAAAGGGTTAACCAGTAGGCACTGGTTGCTTTTCTTACCCACACACTCACACACACACACACACACACACACACTCTCACACACTCACAGACACAGACACACACACTCACGGACACACACACTCACACACAGACACACACACTCACACACACACCTGGTAACAATTGAAAAGTAACCTTATTAAGAGCAATGACTCTGCATCTCTCTTTTGTACTTACAGCCACAAAAGGGGACGTGGACAGCCACAAACACAAATGGCCTATAAGTCAGGATAACAAGGCCTGTTTATGACCAACATCACACTCAGTCCATTTCACTTTAACAGCTACATACAGCCAGCACCTCAGTAATGTCACAGGTACACACAAACACTCACACACAGGGGAATAATGCTAAAACACACACACACTCTGTCTCTCTCCAATGGAAAAGTGTGACTGATAAGTGTGTGAGTGTACGTCAGCTGATGATGAAAAGAAGATGACCTAAGATTATAAAATTATTTTGAGAGGTACATTAAGTCATAAGACGCTAAGCTTTGAACTTTGAACTTTTCTGTTTTAGTGTCTTTGCGTGTGTTTTCGCACAAGTTAAAGGTTCAGCTCACATAAAATGACAAAACCACACATGTTCTCACCTGCCTTTTCTGTTGTGTAGCCATGCAGATATTTTATGTGCTGACGTCTGCAGGCACTGTGCTCTGAAATATCAGCCTCCAATCCATCATGATGGAGAGGAAGAGAATTTTTCCTCTTCTTTTTTTTAATGTGGTGCTCAAAGAATTTCAGCATAGTGAAGAGAAAGGGACTGCTTTCTCCAGAAACAATGTTATGGCTACTCAAATAAATACACCTCCTGAAGATATACTGCTGTAGATTTAGAAAGTCATTTTTAAAATGAATGCTGTGTATTGGTGTTAGCTTGTCATTTAACCTGTTGATGAGGTTGTAGGGTGGGCTCAAACTGTTTCTCGGTCTCGGCTCTGGAGTTAGCTAAGTGTAACTCAGAGTCACACATGGAAAATATTACTCTCCTAACTGTTCAAGTAAAGGTTCATAAAGTTAAACACAAAGCACTAATTATTGTCTGTGAACAAATAAAAAACACAGCATGGTGTCAAAAACAATAGGATTGCTCTGAGCTGCAGACATGAAAGAAGATGGGGCAGAGCTGGCGAACTAACCTCCTGTTACAGACTAGAGAACTGTCAGCATGGAGGATGAGCCACAGCCTCCTGATCTGTGGCACCTCTGACGGCAGTTTTCACCATCAGTTCTCCAGAACTCTTTTCAAGGCCACAGGAGTCAGAGAAGTGGATTAGGAGATTCGAGTGCTTACGAGTTGCAAGTAATGTGAACAGTTCCTCTGAAGCTAACCAAGAAAATACACTGGTACACCGCATGAGGGATGAAGCTGACCATGTGCTTCGAGGACTGGACTTAACGAGCAAGCGGCAGCCGTGGCACAATGCAGTTACAAGCTCAACAAGAGGGCACAACAGCCGACTGACACAGTGGACTCACTGACTGCAGCACTTAACAGAGAACTGTGAGTGCAGGGTTTTGCCTGACCAAGTTTTGAGTTGTAATGGGTCTTAGAGATTCATCACTGTCAGTAAGATGCTAGCAAAGCAGTTGCTGATGCCGTGCTCATTGCCAGAGGGAAACAGCATAAACACATATCCAAGGAACAAACACAGTGATGAGCGACAGCTAAGAAAACAGTCAAAGTAGGGCAGAACACAAAGCATGCTTCAGATGTACTGAATTAACCTTTTAGCCAGCATTTTAGTGCCAGCTAAAAGTGCTGAGGGGGAGGCACGGGACGAGAAGAAAAAAAAAAAAACCACAACCTGAAAATAACTCATATCTAGGCTAGCTAGCTTACCTGAGAGAAATGGATAAATTTGTAACACATCCAATGAGAGATGTGCAACAAAACAGAGGAAGTACGACAATGATCGTCCAAAAACGCTCTGTAAGTGCTCATCTCCTTCACCTCCGTCTACCTGCATGGATGTGAATTTTCTGCACTGACCATGAACAAAAGCACGTAGGCCAACCGCTCAAGGCCACAGGCGAAGGACGATTCGCATTTGTTCCTTTCCAAAGTGCATCCTTGCCAAAATCACTATTCCTGTTGAAGAAGGTATAAGCAAAAGATTGCTGACAGCAAATGGAGAAAGAAACTGTGTCCAAAAGTGTTTAAATGATGTTTTAAAAAAGATTAGCATGTTAAAAATGTTTAGTAAGATGTTAAAATGATGGGACACATTTAAAATATGTTTAAAAAGTGTTAAGAACAGACGGACATGTTTAAAATATTCCAAAAATGTTAACAGAAGAACATGTATGAAATGCTTAAAAATGTTGAACTGATTTAATTCATTTATTTCATAAACTGTAAACTTATTTACATATTTATGGAGAGTGGGGAGCAGTTGTTTTTATACTCTCTGGGATGAGGCCCACAGCTTCAGACTTTGAAAACCCTGGAATAGTGCAAAGAAGCGTTTATTGCTGCATTCGCAAGAGTTGCAAAATCTGAACTTTAGCTACCAGTTTGCACTGGGATAGCAAATCAGCGTTGAGATCTGCAACAGTGATGTATGACATTAAGGAAATAATGATGGAGGTTCCTTTGCTGGAGAAGTGAAGGAGAAATGTATTTCACCAAATTAAATCAGCATTTGACTAGACAGTGAATGTTAATTGATTAATTGATAGCAACTTCGTGTGTACCACTTTTACCACGTTATGCTATTTTTAGCACTTTTTTAGAATCAAATACCAAATTTATACCGCAACACCGCTGATGTGCTTGTAAGTAGGTCAACAAAACAAAATGTCTGTTAAAAAGTTAAAATTACATGAAGTGCTAGTCTGAGTCAAAAAATAACATAACGTGGTAAATAAACAAGTCACAACAAGCACACAGGACTGTTTAGAGTTGTTGGAAAGTTTATCCGATGACTTTAGGCGGAGGCAGGCTAGCACTTCCCACTGACTACCAGTGTTTGAGCTAAGCTAGCGGTAGGTGAGCCCTGCCTGTCTCTTCCTTGCTACTGCACGCACAAGCGAGTGCACAAGAGCGTGCCCCAGTCATTATCTGGGTAATATTACTGAGTATTCCCATTAATACAGGCATAACCCAGCTAGCTTATTGGGGTTTCTGATTAACAGAATTAGGGCTAGGTGTTGAGTCACAGCATTACCGGAATACTTCAGTACTCCTGCCAATAACAGGAATGTTGTGTGTATGTAAAGGTGGTCAATGAAACCTACAAACTGTTGGCCAAGGCCCGTAGTTGGACACTACTCATAAAATAGATTCTCAGCATCATTCAGATCATCAGTGCTTTTTGGTGCCTTCCGTCCGAGTCGAACACAACATTTTTGAAACGCTAACAGATAGAAACAGTCTGGCACAGTAGCCAGGATGTGCCAATCTTGGAAAAAAAGTGTGATATAATTCCTACTTTTCATGAGAGGTGAGAGTTGTCAAGAGTTTGTATACATGAAATATATAAACAAGTAAATGAGTGAGTGTTTTAACACATTAACATGCTACAGATGTGTGTTTCTCCGTATAGATAGATAGATGGATTACTTTATTAATCCCCAAGGAGAAACTTAAAACGTCACAAGCAGCAGCAACCTCTGTGTCCAGAGGAACGTCTCCTGGTGCTGATCAGCTGGGAAATTAACAGTCGTAAGAAGCTTTCCTCTCCTTTAGGAAACGCTGCCAGGGTGCTCTTGAGCAAGACAATAAACACCAACACGCTTCACTGGCAAACAGCAGCAGTGTGTGATTTCAGGCTCGCCTGGAGATGAAACAACCTCCTCATTCAGCAAATCTTCCCTGTGAACAAAGGTTGTAAAGGAGGCAGTGCAGGAGCCAACTTTAATACCTCTATCACAAGAAGAACAAGCGGCAAATATGACCACAGCATCCTTTTAAAGGTTCCGGCACAGAGCCGACACGTTCGCCCAAAACAGCTGACAGCCAGAAATATAAGCTTTTAATTCACTAATATTATACAGGCATGCAACGGTGAGCCGCAGGGAGAGCAAAGAAACTACAACCTTAAATATATATTCTCGTGGCATGCAGTGGAAAACTACAGAGCTGAGAGGCAGGAAAGTCGCCGTCCATCTGAATGTATAGTAATGATCAGTTGTGTTCCCCTGATTGATTACGCAATACCATCTTCATCCCTGCCTGCAGTGAACAAAGGGTGTCACTAAAGTGGGCAGAATGAGCAAATTAGAAGGGATTTAGGTAGAACTAAAGAGATCTTCTCAAGCAAATGGTGCTTATCATCCTATTAGCCTGCTGGACTGTGGGCAGATCGGGGGCATCTACAGAAAAAGCTTTGGGCAAAAAGAGTCTGAAGCTGCAGAGGAGGAGCCCAGTGGAATTAAATCACAGTTACAACCAACAACGTCCGCATCAAGTCTTTTTTTTTTTTCCAACAGGAGCAAATAAAATGTCGCTGCACGGCTGCATGACCGTTGCTTCTCCGGCAGGCTGATCATCAATTTGCTGCACACAAGCCATGAACTTGCACATACGTGATGTGCGCAACACTGTTGTTGTGTTCATGTTCAGTGTTGCACAAAAGCTGGTTATATGGTAAATGTCAACGCAGTTCTTCACTTCTGTTGACATAAATGCCACGAGCCAACAAAAACAGGAAAGGGGCTCTTCATTCGGCTGATTTTAATGAGTTGTTGTTTGTTGCAGCCCCACATGTCTGTTTGGGTTTGCAGCTTATCACAGTGAATATTCTGAACATGTTAAAATGCCTTGAACATAGACAAAGAGTCAGTGGATGCATAAGATGAAGCAGAAGTGCCTTAAACCTGCGTTCTCTCTCGTGGCCAACAGAAGGAGACTCCACTGGTTTTACTCAGATTGTACTTAAGCCTCTGAGGAAATGACTGGACTACTTTGCTTTTTGGGGAACTCATCCAAAAACGCTGATGTAAGACAAGAATATAGACACCATTCCTTTCTCTGTGCATTCAAGTCCCGACCGATGCAGGATTTCTGGGAGAAAAAAATTCTGATTTCTCATATATCTCTGCTAATATTGTACGCATATAAGAGCCACTGAATGTGATTATCGAGTACTTGTGTCACAGACATAATGGAGGCAGGATATCTGACATCTTAAACTTTACTTCAAACTTTAGTGAAGTGTAAACAGTTCACTAACTTTTTATTAAATAACAAGCCACAAACTACATAATTACACCATTTCTGATCACTAGTCAAAGCATTTTATCCAGCCTTAATAACTGTTTTTAATATTGACCCACTTTGATGGATCTAATACCAATGCCGATATATTTGCAACGGCCCAATTTCATCCCATAACATCTGCCAAGCGATGTATCGGTTGGGCCCTAGTTCAGCTGGGCGCCACATACCCGCCCCTTGTGCGCAGTTTTGCAAGTTAAAGGCTCTCAGACGTGTCCAGTTATCATTTCATCATGCTATGAAATAATATTATTTTTGTCATTTTCAGAGAATAACCGCTGTGACAACTAGTTCCTCTGTTTTTCCCCCACTGTGACAATGTCTCTGTAGCATGGTGAATATGCCCGGTCACCACATGTAGATGGTGCATGTTGGGGGATTTCTGGATGTGTTTGAAAGACTCTAGATGACGGTAAAGGCGTCTCCCTATCAACTTAATTTAAAGTGCAAAACTGCTTTCATGGCGCACATCTAGCAACTTTTTATCGCACAGCGAAGAGAAAGACATCTGTGTTTTTGTCTTACATCAGGGTTTTGTATGAATAGGCTAAATTCCCAAAAAGTGCAGTTTTCCTTTAGAAGTTTCCTCTTGGCTTTATGATCTTACTCACCAGCAGGTTTTCTGTGTTTATTTTGCAGATTAAAAATGTACTCAGAGGAAAATAGATGGTCAACACCACTGCGTGTCCTCAGGCTCTCGCTCAGAACCAATCAGGACTGAGATGCAGAAATGCTCATCCTCCCTAGCTCCACCCTCTCATCCAAATACGGCCAGTTGTAGCTCTTAAAAATAATAAAAGATGGCGACAGTCACAATGCCAAACTCAAGGCTTCAGAACAGTTCTCAACAAACCAATAAATCGTCTTCAAACTGCACCTTTTTTCTCTGGCCTTACACTTGTTGTTGCAAGACGAAAATGCAGGGAATGTGACAAAGTGTGGTCGTTTTTACAGTTTCCTGACTGATGAGCAACCAAAAAGATTATAAAGAGTAAAAAGCCAGAAGGGCATCAGAGCATATTTTAACGTAAACAACATACATTCAACAACTAGCTTGCTAACTTTACTGACAGTCTGACACAATAAAAGACCTAACCTCACGGGTTGGCTCTATAAAGAGATTTCCTGAGCTGCATTCGCTGACATTTCCAACATCATAATTTTTCAGTGTGGATGGACATTTTTCATTCTTTGTATAATTTCCCTCTACTGCAGAAGGCCCTTCAGTTTCTCTCAGTTGACGTAGTGATTTTACCCACAGAAAGCTCTCCGATCACAAAGACATGCATAGAGCTTGTGTGAGCCTCTGCAGTGGGTGTGCACGTGAATGTATTGTGTTTTATGGATTGTTTTTAATCATACAAGTGTTTAGGATGGACTCATTGATGATGTGCTAGATTAAACTCTGGAAGCCTGCTGCTTATTTTGCCTCGTCTGTGTTGAGAGAAAGGGATGACTCCTGCTGGCACTGACACAAATTACACAAAGTGTTTAGCTTGCCATCGGCAAAATGACTGCTTTGACTTGAAAATGGAAACAGAGATCGATGCAGCGAGTGCAATTAGAGAGACAGAAGCATGCGCAGGTCTATATTTAAAGCGTCTTATACTCCATTCAGATTCTCTGCAGGAAAATAGATGTAAAGTCTATATTTGGACACGTGGCATCACATGTCCCAGTGTTGCATCATGTCCTGCTGCATGCAAACATTTCTACCACATCCCTGCTTCACATTTATTTAAGTTGACTTATTTTGGCCAAGTATAACCATGGCAATCCTCTGTTAGCCGAAGAGCAGCTGGAGGTTAAGTTCCTGCGTGCCTGCACCTTGGTAGCAGCCTTTAAGTGAGGGGAAAGTGTTACTCATTCAGTTTACATCATCGGCTTGTGCAGGGTTTCGAATCCTGCCTAATCGACTACACTGGATTCACTGCGCTGAAGCTGAGAGGCGGTGTGCGGCGAGGATTTCATCCAAACAGGGCACTGAGCCTCTGACAGTGTGACGAGTCACACAAGCAAAAATTGCCGCCCTCTCCAAAGCTCCTCAACAATATTCAGCTGGGATTTTAGGAGAAACGGGTATTCAGGCTGGCTGCAGGCGTGTAGCCTACAAAGTCAAAAACGTACAGTGGCTGCAGGTAATAGGCAGCCAAGGCTGAGCTGAGCTGAGCTGACGGGATGGCGGGTTAAGGAAAGAAGGAGGGAGGGATGGAAACAAAGAGAAGAGAGGAGAAGTCAAAGAAAGGGCAAGGAAACATAGGAGGAGATGGAGGGAGTTGGTGGAGGAAGAGGCCATCCCCAGGTGAAGCGACACTACAGGTGCAGATGCCCCTCTTCCTCCCTCCTCTTTCTCTCACCTCTCGCCCTCTGCTGCTCGGTGCCCTTGTCTCTGAGTGCTACATCAGAAGTCGGGTTACAGGTGCGCCGAACAAATCCCCCTCCTCCCTTCTGCTCCGTCCCTCCCTCCCTCCTCAGTGGGCTCAAGCCACATTAATTCCACTGATGTAGATTTACAGCGACAGGCCAGCCTGGTGAGCCCCTGGTTAGTTCACTTCAATTCCAGAATGTTCTGCTGGATGTCCTTTTGTTTTTTCCCCTCGTCTTTCTCCTCCTCCTCCTCCTCCTCTCTCATGTTCCACAAGCTGGTGCCCATCCGCACTGCTGCTGCAGCTGCTGTCTTTAAAGTGATCCCTGACACATTTTCTTCAAATATTTGATGTGGCTGTTGGATAATCCCAAGTGAGAGATTAATGTGACACCCGACCCAGAAAGTAAGAAAGATGAATAGTCGCTCCACCTGCACAGACCATAGACCAGACACCTTTCCTCTGAGAGCATATTTTGTGTCACTGTGGTTATATGTTGTGGCAAAAAGCAAATTTGAGACGTAACAACTCTGAATAGTGGCGGTATTATGCAGCAACATCATTACTTTCCCACAGTTGTAAATAAACCAGCGAGTGTCTGCTGGTTGTGGTTCATAATGCACCGTGTTAATGCGATGTCCTGCCTTTAAAGCCAGGGCAGGAATGTTGCCCCATGTCATCCATTCACTCTCTTTGTACCTTAACATTTGCCACAAAGCAGAAAATACCGAAAAATTATGTCACAACTCAGCCTGAGAACAAGAAATTCATTTCCAGCAACAGTTTCTGTGTGATTGTTGTGCACGATGGAAAAAAGGCCTTGAAATATGTTGACATGTTTGGTGGAAAAGAGGCAGAGCTCTCACGGAGCTTCTCATGTGCATTCATAAAAACTGTCAGATATTTCTTACAGCTGTGCTTACTACAATCAACTGTCTGTGGTATCTGTGGATGGAATGAATTTGACATGCAGGTTAAAAAAAGTATGACTCAGTTCTTTAAATTAAATTAACTCAACTACATATTTAAACATTTTTTGTTCACATTTGTGTTCAGAAGGAAAAGAAATATGTTTGTTTATTGCAAATTGTTGCAAAGCTGATTTTTTTGTATATGTATTGTTTTGATAACCAGCAACCCTCCGACTGACTGACAGCAGCAGACACACGTTCACACTGACCTCAGGCAGCTGTAACACTGTTAGGATGAATATTTTTATATCAATAATGCATCTAACGACACTGACTGTGTGAGAGGTGTTTCTCATAGTAACAAAGCCTCAGAGGATCGCCGCTTGCTTTCAGCTCTGAGGGGCTTCATAGCAGAGGTGTGGACTCAAGTCACATGACTTTGACTTCAGTCAGACTCGAGTCAAAAATCCGATGACTTTAGACTCGACTTGGACTTTAACACCAGTGACTCGTGACCTCACTTGGACCCGAGCTTTTTCGACTTAAAAATACTTGAGATTTAAATGCACGTTATTTAATATATTCACTTCATTTCCTGAATCTACTGATGTTAACGCTTATTCCCAGCAGGTTGACACTTTTTCCCCCAAGAATCCACTTTGATTGAAGCATCTGCCATCCAATCAAGTTAAACTAAACAAGGAGTGGGTTACGCTGTCTTCTTGTCATGTTTTATTTAAAGAAGTAAATAAAAATGTTAGAAAGTATTCGCAATTTGTGTAAATGTTATAGATTAGAAGAGTGTTAACAACTTGTTAATTAAGGACTTAACCTGGGACTTACCTGTCTTTACCTGTCTTTACGAAAAGACTAGGCAGTTATTTTCAGCTAATGTTTTAGTTTCACAGCTCATAGCTGAACTGTTTTTGGTTAACTGTCGCTGCCATCATCATCAGTGTCACTTTCACACCAAATGGCAGAAAAAGTTAGCGACATATGGAAATTATTGTGGAGCCACGGACATTTATTCTTCTAAGGAGTGGAAATCAGACCGAGCTAAAAAGAGAGTGAATTCTGGACGTCATCAGGAGGACATGACATGTTCCTCCAGGTTCTTTGCTTTTTTGAATTCATTAAACGTTTTCGAAACGGGGAGGTGAAAAACCCTGGAGGAATGTATCCAGGACTGGCAGAGGGTGGGAACAAAAAAATCGTCAAGGGAGGAGCCTGTAACACCAAAGAGTGCAATCGAGAATACCTACAAATCATTAAGCAGCAACGCAAATCAGGTTAAATGTAAGTTTAAGACTAAAAATGGACAGCTGTACGAAATTATTGTCTTGCATTGATCTATACAGAGAGCCGTGGATTCACCACAGCTGCAGCGTTTCCTCTGCAGGCGCACAGTTCAATAAAGGCTAAACCATCCATCAAAGGGTGCACGGAGGTAAACCGGAGCCAGTCCAAGGGGGCTGTGAGGGTTGGTCATAAAAAATAGGCTGTAAATAAGTTTGTGATGTCTAGATTGAATATTCAGATGATTTGTTTTCATGTTTATTTAAATGCAGATATGCAAATATCAAGATGTCAAGACATCTTCTGACTTGCAAATGGGCAAATCAACGTGTGTGAGACGTATGATGAATACTGACGCTGATCAGTGACAAACATGTAAGTTCTAATCACGTTCTTCATGGCGTGTTCAGCATATTAATCGCTCCTGCTTTGATCAGTCATTCACTTCTTCGTGGATGCAAAGTCCAACTGAAGAGCACATTTGATCAATCCTGAAGTTTGACGTCAGTCGTGCGTGATGTTCATCACTGGAAAACAGAACACTCTCTTCTTCTATTCCTTAAAATCAGACAAAATATGCTGGCAGCCCTTTAGTTTCAGTGGAGACATTATGAACCTTTCTGGACTTTTTGTGTCATTCTGCTGAGTCCATGCCTGCTGGAAACACACTCCTGCCAATGTTATTCATCCACTCAACAGCATGTGTTAAACCGGCGAGCACTGATTGACTTCAACACTGCAGCATCTCGTCTTAGAGGTTCCCTCTGACTTCTCTCTGCAAACATTTCCTCCAGCCGCCTTATCTCGCTTCCTTCCATCCTTTCTTTCTTCCTTAATCTTTCATCCCCATCTGACTCCACCCTTGTCCATTTGAGTCTCACCCTCAATTTCGTTCCTTCCTCGTTCTTTTATCTCTTAAATCCTTTCTACCTCCTCCCTGCTTCCCTTCCTTCTTTTTCTTCCTCTTTCTCCTTCCGTCTTCACACTGCTGGCCGCAGGTCCACTTAGTTTCCTGCTGACACTCGCTTGAGTCCTGCATCAGATATGCTAGAGGAGAGTGTATGAGTGTGTGTTAGTGTGTGTGAGGGGGTGGGACACAGGGAGAGGAGAAGGACTCATGTCCAGGCGTGATGAAACACACCTGAGGATGAATGCAAGTCCTTCATCTCGTTGTTCTCAGCCATCCATTCACAGAGGCTGATGCAGCAGGCGATAAAGAGCAGAGGGTGAAACAATGGCAGATATGAATGGTCTGACTGTGAGAGGGAGGGAACGGAGGAATGATGAAGAGGAGGAGGGATGAATAAAGGGAAGGAGGGAGAGAGGTGAGGTGTGAAGATGTGTAGGAAGGGGTTAAATAGCAGAGAGAAAGAAATATGGATAAAAACTGGGAGGAGGGAACAAAGGATAAAGAAGAGGAGGATGATTTATATGATCGGGAAAAACAGGGGTGAGGGAGAATGAAGGAGGACAGCAATCGAGGAAAGAGAGCGAAGGAAAAAAAGAATGGAAATATGAAGGAAAGCACTGAAAGAGAGACGCAAAGGCAAGGAGAGGTAAAAGACCAGAACAAAAGGGTCAAGATGAATAAAGGGAACAGGAGAGAGAGACAAAGAAGGAGAGAATTTGAATAATTAAAAAAACACAGAGAAGTAAAAGGAAACCGAGGCAAGAGAAGACAAAGAAGAACAAAGAAAGGAAAGATAGTATCTGAAAAGACAAGGAAAAATACTAGAAAGTAGCGAAAAGAACAAGCAAGGATTAAAAGAGGAGAGCAGGAGGAAAAATAAGGAAGAATGGGATCCAGAAATAAATGACAGAGAGACTAAAGGGTGACTGAAAGAAAGGATGAAAAAGAGGAATAAAATTTGAAAAAGAAAAGTCTGAAGAAGAGCAAATGGAGAAAAAAGGAGGAAAGGGAACAAGAAATAAAGGTAGGAAGGAATAAAATACATAAGAGAGAGCCTTGTCACTTAAGGAGGCTCAAAAATGAAAATGGAAGTAAAGAAGAAGAGTCAGAGGAGCGGAGCAGAGGAACACAAAAAGGAGGGGAGAATGTGAAGTAGGAAGGGATTAAAAAAAGCACAAAGCAGAAGACAAAGGAAGTTATAGAGAAGAAGGAGAATAAAGAAAAAAGGAAGTGCTGAAGGATCGACTAACGCACCTAATAAAGGAAGACAGGAATAAGGAAGGAAGGACAGTTGCACATCAGGAAGTGCAGAAGGACTACATAAGAAAAGAGGGAAAGAAAAGAGCAACACAAGAAGGAAGGAGAGGGAAGAAAAGATTAAGTAAAAACACAAAGAAGGCAAAAGGATCGACCTACAGGAGAAGAAAATATAGAAGAAAAGTCAAAAGGACAGAGTAAGAGGAGGAGGAAGTGAGGAAGGACGTGAGGGAGACCCAGAGAGGAGGACAAACAAACAAACAAACCAAAATGAAACTAGAATAAAGTTGAGCCAGTTCCCCCAAAAAACAGCCCAAAATGGCTGAACTCATTTAGCCTGGCATAGCCACACACATTCACACACACACACACATTCACACACACACACACACACACACATTAAAGCAAGAGCATGTTTCAACAACACTTGGGGGATTATGTGAATGAAATAAAGTATTCAGACGGCTTAGTGTCAGAATTAAAAGTGTGTGATTGTGGTGAAGAGACGAAGAGGCAAAGGGCGAGCGAGGATGACTGACACCGGGACAGAAGAGAGAGAGAGAGAGGAGAGAGAGGGGCAGCATCAGCCTTCAGTCCCACTGTCTGTCTGTCTATCAGCCTGTCGCTCTGCTTCACCACCACTACGCTGTGATGGATTGTGGGAAGTGATGACACATGACAACTCCTACTGCTGTATATCGAAACACGGAGACACAGCAGAGCAGCACACGGAGGGTTTGATTCCTCCTCTCCTCCCTCCTTTCCTTTATCCATCACTGATGACTCCTCACCTTCCTGTATCCTTCCCTTACTCCCTTGCTTGTCTCTTTTTGTTCAGTCCTCCCTCACTTTACAGGTGGACACTCGGCTCCCAGCATCCGGACACATGCAGCACACAAACAACAAGCGACCAGATGCTGTTAAACCCTGTTGGCTTTACAACGTTCTCAAACTAATTTTACAATCTGTCGACACAGAGAGTCTAAGCAGCCTCGTGGCAGCACATATGGACTTTTGGTGTTGGCGAAACTGTCAGATCAGAGAGGAGTTGGTGGGAAAGCAAACATAAAATCTTTTAGCGAGATGTTTGATTCACTGTGAGCCTGCGGAACAGCTTCGGCGCTCATTTGCATCGACTCTCCCAGGATGAATATCACGCTTCTGAAAGATAATCCCTCATCTGGCGCTATGATGATGGAGGTGGAGAGCGCTGTCTGAAGCTCCATGTCCACAGTGTGTTTCATTTTTTTTTAATTGTTTTCGAGGAGGACGAGGGGTGAGTGGATGCAGCAGCAATCTGCTTTCCAAAGCGCTCCACGTGCTTTTGGTTGAAAGTTTCGAAACTTTTCGGAGAGGCGCAGGTGTCGTCAGTGTCGCCACTTTTCAAGCAACTAATCAACAACATTGTGGTAATGAGTTACAATAATACATTACTGTTAGGCGGTAACAGAGTAAAATAACATGTTTCTAATAAACATCAGTAATATTATTACAATTACTGTGTTCAGTAACAGGTTACCACCTGAAATTAAGTGTTCATTGATGTTTTTGCTGAACACTTGTTTGGAAATTTGCTGCAACATGTTCAGACATGCACAGGTCGGCTCTGACATCATCCATGACACCCATCCGACTTGCCTAATGTCTCCGATTTTAAAAACCTGTGTGGATCTGCATTTATGGCACTATCTTCCTGTGGGCTACTGTTCTTAAAATTATGTTTAGCAGCTCCAGGTTTCAGGCTAACTTCTTTATTGTACTTGTATTGATGAGTGTATTTTCAAGTGATTTATGGTCAAGATTAAAGAGGCTGCGTTCAGTAACATTCGTGCTGCACAGTAATATCACTGCTGCAAGCGGCAAAACTGAAAACTGCCTGTCGTCATAAGCTTGACAAAGGACAGAGGAAATCTCCAGGTGAAACAGAATTAAACTTTGAGCTTCTGAAACATTTCTGTGAACTTTTGGATGTCTGGAAGAACATCAGATCCTGACCGATCACGTCCGCGTGTCTGGAGATTTAAATAATCAAAGTTACACTGCTGTGTCATGCGTAACTGCGCATCCCATCTGGGGAGATGTCATCATCTTTTTCTGCAGAAGGGGGATCACTGCACCTATTTAAGCTTGTAATATGCTCACAATTAGACAGTTTTCCTCCCTATTTATTGGCAAAGTCAAAGTGATCAAGGTGTGAACTCAAAGTGCAGCAAACTGCACCGCTGTGTTAGACAGAGAGGAAGAACATGAGAAGCTTTCATTTTTAAGGCTTAGTCATACTTATGTGGTTATTTTGGTGAAAGTAATGCAAAAGTAGCGTAATCAGTAACTTACTACTCAACACAGAAAGTAATATTTTAAGGTAATATAGCCTTCAAATGCAAGTAACTAGTAATATCTAATGTATTACATCTTGGAAGTAACATGCCCAGCACTGCTAATCATGTGGCGGAACACATCATCCATCATGCTGTTAACCAAAAAAAGGGGCCATTTGTTCAGGCTGTGCTTGTCTATCATGAGCTCCGAACGTCAGACAGAAACGGTCATAACAGAGACAAAAAAAAAGCCTCTTTGTTGGAGGATATCAACCAAACACTGAAAACTGCAGCTGCAGGTTTTGTGAGCTTCTTGTAAACGGTGTTTTCACCCTGATGCTAACAAAGTGTCAGTTTAGTCACCTGCTTCACGTCAATCAGAACCCACGTGCACAATTTTGTTTTTCACTGCACGCACCCAGGAACTTTTCAGCCAGCAAATTAAAAACTATGCGGACACGATGTATTGTTTCAGAAATCTCCTACATATGTTCAGTTGGCTTGAGATTTGGTAACTGCGCGTGTTTACGTCAACTGAACCCACAAATGTGGACACATGGCAAAACGACATGACGCTGCTCTCCCATAGATTTGATATAGATTTGAATTATTTTTATGGATTAAAGTCAGAGTCTGTTTGCTAGTTTTAAAAAAAAAGGTCATTTGTCAGAATGACCAAATCTGAATGTTCCTGAAACTTTTAGGCTTATAAATGAATTCCAGTGTTCATAAGACACCTTAATTATATTCTGGGGTATTAAATAATGATTTCAAAATAAGGACATCAATAAAAACAGACGACACTAATAAATCAAAAATATAAATGTTTCTTTTTAGTGGAAATTATTTGTGTGCCTCTGCTCGACACAGTGCACAGTTCGGATCCAGCATGCAGAGCTTTTTATTCAGTGCAGATGTTCATTGATCAGGTAACATTACAGAGAGAGAAAGGCTGATAACTGTGTGCTTCATATTACAGAACTGATGTGCTCAGACACAAACAGCTGTTAAACTGTCAGACAGATCCAGATGTGATCAGCTGTCATCTTTGGTACACATGTATAGTCTAAAAAAATGTTCACTCCCACCGCCACGATGCTGCCCTGCCGGCGTTTCCCCACTTTTTAGGGGAATCCGGCACAACCGAGGGGGACATCTTTGAACAACACCTCTCAAACACTTCAGAACCGACAATTCGGTTGTTACGGGACCGTCAGGCGCTCCCAGCCGTTTTTCCTCAAATGCGCTCAGATGGCGTTAAGCGGCTGTGCATAGAGTGACACGTCTCAGTGTGATTCCAGCCTTAGGCCTACGCTGGCGGGACTCCTTCCATGATTTTTTTTCAACATGAAAAAAAAAAATATTGTCAAATCTGTAGCATGCGCACGTGTGAGTAGTTTTAAAAATTACTCGCGCCATTTTCAAAAAATGGTTTTAAAATGTGACCATTTGGTTGCAGTTTGGAGCCCTGGCATACATTTACCAGGATGCATTGCATCACCAAAAAAAAAAAAAAAACAGTACTTGCCAGGTCTCTAAGGTTGTTATCTGTCCCATCAGAACTTATTGTGTAATTTTCAATAATGCAGGCTTTTTTTTCCTGCCAGAACCAGTAAAATCCTCTCAAACAAACATGGCACCTGGTCGCCTGGAGTGTGAGGGGAAAGGTGAGGGGTAAACAGTTTGTACTTCTTCCTGGAACCAGTGAACAAGATTTTTTTAAAGCTGCATCCCAGAGACGCAGAGAACACTAAAAATATATATATATTCTTGTGCTTCACATTATATCCCTAATTTGGACGGATAGAGATAAGGTTGAAAATCGGCAGAGTTGTCCTTTAATGTTCGCTGCAGGTTTTAAATGGGAGACAAACTGCAGATTGTTGCATGAAACTGCATGCCTAAATTAAGAGCACACGATTTCCCTCATCATCAGTGGACTGCATCTGAAGTTTCTCCACTCATTTGGTTGCTTTTTCGTTTTCTTTGTCATGGATCTCTACTTTTTTGAGAAGGAAACCACTATCTGGAACTTTTGCATAATTTCAATCTCGACTTGAACACTGGCTGGCACCATGCTCACAGTTCAAAAGCCTGACTGCTCTCAGGTGAGCAGACAGCTTCAGGCTCATCATGTACAGGTTCAGTTTGGCATCATTTTTTTCTCCCGTTAGACCTTTTTGTCTAAACACAGTGATTCTGACAGCAGCTCTGGTTCCCATCTTTCATTATTCTTTTATTTAATTTTAAGGTGCCTGACATGGAAAAAAATCATCACATCCTCACATCACCTTCAAAGAGCAGCAGTGTAAATGACCTGAGGCTTAAATGACGCCTTCAGTCTTGATGGCCTCAAAAAAAAAAAAAAAAAGGAGGAGGGAATGAGAGTGAAAATGAAAAAAGACTTTAAAGATCTCAGCCAGGAAGCCTCCATCTTTATCCATCACACCTTGTCGGGCTTATGTACCGAACAACAGATAAAATGCTTGCATTGAGCCAAAAAGTCTGCTGGCCTCGGAAGCAGCATCATGAAAACTCTGCTGCCTCAGCAGTCGTGGCCTCAAAATGGTGGAAGCAGGAAAAGTGTGCAGCCAAGACTGTCTTTGTCTACTAATACTGAGGGCACAAGGTCACACAAGCATGTCCCAAATGTCAGTCAACACGGAGGAGAAACAGTCAGCGGGCACGGCTTCTATCAGCTCAGATAGTTCCCTTACAGAGCCACTGAGAGGCGAGAGGAAGCTGCCAGCCTAGTTTATATTTTAGAGATGTGAGACGTCAGATATAGGAGCAGGTGGTCTCAGTCTGCTTTTATCGGAAGGAAGGAGAAACCTGTGAGGAGGGGAGGAATCATCCCCCTCACTGAACTTGTGTTTTCATGCATTCAAAGCATTTAACAGGTGAGGGAGCTCAGAAAATAGTCTTTACTGCTAATGTCACACTGACCAGCAGCTCCGGCTCTGCCGTGTAACTCCATTATTTGGCAACAACACTGTACAGGACGGAAATAGGAATTACAGGGATGGAGAGAGTGTTTGCAATACATGACTGGAAATTCAATTCGAACTGTTGAATCTCACACACACTCAAGAGAAACTACATCATCACCAGTGCCACAAGTGTTTTATTTTTTTAGCCTTCTGTGAGGAATTGTGTTTGTGCCTGCTGGTGGCGGCTGGGGAGGAGGTGGAGAGGGTGGAGGGTTGCACGCTCCTAGCACTGAATCCCAATTTCCCCCTGTCTGTCCTGGGGAGTGATCTTTTCACACACAGCCTGCTGCTTGCTGGTGCACCAGCTGCTGAAGTGCGTGCACACACACACACACACACACATACACAAACACACACCGAGAGGACTGATCCTGAATCTGATAGCTGCCCTACAGCTAATACTGAAAGGGGGGGAGGAAGGGGGATGGTCTGGGGGTCGGGGGGGGGGTGTGAGTCCGCTCGGTGCGGCCGAGGCAGCCGCCGGAGAGACCATAACGCACATATGCACGTATGCGCAACAGCCGGTTGGGAAATTGCAGAATGCAAACGCTTGTGCGGTAAAGATCGCAGGCGCGCAGGGAGGTATGTATGCGGATCTTCAGAAATGTCACATCTGCCCGCATCTGGCTGTAAGTTATGCGCCGACTTTTGTGCGTGAAAATGGGAGAGAGAGACAGAGGAGGGATGGAGGGACTGCGCTCCACTCCGTGTGCGCGCGTCTGGGCGAGAGACAGCCATTCACGACCGTATCGACATGCATGCGCATCAATGACAGAGGGGTCAAAGTCTCGCGCACCGGCCGGCTGCGTCCGAGCCGTCTCACACGGCGCGAGCCGGGGAGAGCGGTCCGGGATGCATATACGTGCACAACAACCCCCGGGGAGGATTCAGCGGCATCCCGCAACCAGCAGCCGGGATGTGAAGGGCAAAGCCAGAGACAGTTGTCTGAGACACCGCGTAACATTTTCACCTTCAGCGCAAAAGACACGAGAACCAGAGGGAGACACAAGAGGGTCAAAAATGAGACCAGAAAAAGAAACGTACTCACTGTTTTCAGGAGCCCAGCACTCTTCTTCTTCTTCTTCTTCTTCTCTTTTTGCTCTCCGCGTCTTTTTTCCGTGCACCACAATCCATCCATCCATCCCTCCGCTGGACATTTCCTGCGGCATAGAGCCTGGTCGATTCTAATGTTGCGGGATAACGTCCTCGGGATGAAACGAAAGCATGACACCCCCCCCCCCGCAAAAAAAAAGCGGATAATCACGCACACGCACGGTTTCGACCTTTCCTGCACTCGGCGAGGCTACATGTTGCTGACTGCTACCTCTGTATCCCCTCACTCACTCACTCACTCTCTCCTCTCTCCTTATTTTGTTAAAATTCAGTATGTACGCTCTGTCACCTAGCAACGTCTCTCTACCCCTCTCTCTTCCTCCCTCCCTCCATCCCTCTCTCTCCTCATCACTTCCTCGCGACACGTGTTGAATGCTTAACTAAGTTGCCCGTTGTGGGAGGGTTTGTTTTCTTTATCTAAGCAGTTCTTTGATAGTTCCTCCTTTCTCTCATTCGTCCTCTCTTCATTCACTTTGTCTCCTTTTTTTGTGTGTGCATCTCCCTTCATCCCTCTCATGCACTGCCTTCCATCTCTCCTCTTTCCTTTCTCCTTTTCCCTCACCCCTCTGTCCTCGTTCTTCCTTCTTCTTGTCCTCCTCTTCCCCAACTCCTCCTCTCCATCACACCCTTCCTCACTGTAGTATCTCCTGTCCTCCCCTCGCCCTCTTCCCCTGTCATCTCCTCTGTCTGCTCTGTCAACCCTCTCAAATCTGACAGTATTTCAACATTTGTGTTGCCAAAAGCTTCCGGTGGAGGAAATATACGAAACAGAAGTGAAAGCATTGCAAGTGAACTTAAAGGACATGTTATGCACTTTATAGAAAATGTGCTGACACATTATTATTATTCAGTTAACTGACCACCAAAAAATGAGCCTATTGTCCGAATCGATTCCAAATTTCCCCCTTCATGGTCCAACTGTTTCAAGTGGAATTATTTTGCACCAGATGTCACAAAGCCAACCAAGTTCTGTCCCAGCTCCCTGAAGTTGCAGTAGATAACTTCTGCTAATGAGCTCAGAAGCTAACATCAGCTGTAGCATGAGACACTTTGGGAAGCAAATCAGCTGTGGCCATTTGTGCCGGCTCGCGCTTTATTTCGTTCGTTGTCTCTCTCTTAAAAGTCCAGTTTGAACTGAGAGCAAATGGTCGCAGGGAAAGGTGCAGCAGAGTAAACTGGTGCGTCTCAGCTCGAGCTGGCTCGCAGACAGTCTGTTGTTGGCAGAGGCGAGTCAGAGCACGGTGAGCTAATCAGCTCGCACCGACGTTACCTGTCGCTAAGAATCACCGCACAGACCAGCAAATTAGGACAGAGTGTGCAGAGAGCCTCACTAATTTTTCATTTTTCTGTGAAACCCTCGTCCCCGTGGCAAAGAAAATATGGTAAAAACGGGGCTTATTGGAGACCAGTTTAGCAGCAAATGGTGTCATTTTTCTACCACCATTACTCTGTTTAATCAGGTTACACATCATAATGACAAAGTTACGTAAAAAGTAAGAAAAGTTGTCTAGTTTTACTTCAAAGAGTCAGCACCACAATGGAAGAATAAGCATGCCCGGCAAAAAGGTAAATGAAATTTCCCAGTTTTAGATTGTGAACAGGCAAAAGCTATAGTAATGATGTGTGTTGCATGAGTGACGTCATTGCTTCACATTCTCTAGAAACGTTGGTCGTCGGTAAGCCCCATTTCAGATTCAGATTCAGACGACTTTATTTGTCCTAAAAAAAAGACAATTCAGTTTCTCCACCCTGGCGGAGCACAAACACAAACACCGACTTACAACAGCAGCAAACAACAGTGTGTCAGAGATAATCAGCCAGCATATGGGCAAGAGGCGCACACAAGGACTAAGTGCAATTCAAGTTCGTTTCCACCAAGCAGCACGGCTTGGTTTGGTACAGCACGGCACGCAATTATTTCGTTTCCATTGTCAAAAGTTGTGAATGGTACCAAAATAACCAATCTGCACTCTCTGTACTGTAGCCTTGGCACCCTTCCACTGAGGGACCAACAAAATGTGGCACCAAAAGGGTGAAGCTACACACACTGCAGTCTGTTGACTAAAAAGCTGTTTTTAGGTGTCAGCAAAGGGCTGTTATATAAAATATCATTTTGGTAAATTTTTGTATTTTTTTAGGCAGGAATGGTCGAGAATTCCTTAGCCTATATGAAGTCAGTCTAGTCATATAACTTCTGTTTGTTATGTGTCCTTAAGTTTTTGGTCTTAGGAGGAGCCGCAGCTCGCCGAGTGAAACCAGGCGGTCATCTTAAAGCAGCAGCCTGACGTCTCGTGTCGTCACCAAGCAGCTACCTTAGTGAAAGAAGTCTGAAGCTGAGGGGGAAGTGCCAAAACCTGCAGTTCCTGGAATGACTGCTTGAGGCTGGCTCTAAAGGCGAGTCAGTTCCCAGAAGAGCACATTTTAAAATGACCAAATTTACAGCAAAAGTAGACATGTTCAAAAAACGGCTTTATGGCTTTACAGTCTCTATAGCTTATTTCCCCTTTCATGATAGCTATACGATGGGTGAATTTTTATAAAACTCATTCAGTCAGTTTATATTAAGGCTTAAAGTTCTGCATAATTAAGGGCATGGCCAATTTGAGTGACAGCTCTCTGGGAGCTGGGAGCTGTGTGGCCGGGTGTCATCTCTGCTAGCTGGCTAATTCACCAAGCTTGACCCCTCGGCTGTGTTCGTCCCTTTTAGAGAATTTTTCACGCTAATATTGGACAAATAACAAGATTTGTTGTGCAGTTAACTGTCTAAGAAAACTGTGCTAATTCTAGTGAAATTCTTTTATGATGTGTCCTTTGTCAACGGGGCTCTTCTCTTTATTTCACTATTGGGATTTCTGCTGGCCCACCGTCCACCATCCCTGCTACCGGAGATGTTTAACTTCTCTTCTTCTGCACATACATGCTATCCCGTTTGCTACAACAGCTGAAAATCTTTCCATGACCGACCTTTCTGACTCATACTCGTGGCTGACAAGGACTGTGTGGTGAAAGCTCGGCTTGTAGGGAATCAGTCTAAACGCAGATGGTCTCATTTTTCCACAAAATTTCACTATGCGATTAAATTGGACTTAATCATTAAAAGGTAAAGCAAAATAGTTGCCTGTGGCCAAAAAACTGTTAAAAAAATAAATAAATAAAACAATTAGCAACAGAAAATTGTCAAAGAAGAGTGCAGTGAGGAAAGCAGCCCACTCTCTGTGAATATATTTATTACGTGTTTGCATTTTCAGGTTGAAAGTTTCTCGTTTTTACTTTTTAAAAGGCAGCTGCAAATGAAATGAACTCTCTCTCTCTTTCTCTTGTCAGATCGCTCACACTCCCTCCTCTCTTCTCTGTTGATCTTGTTATTCTTACCTTCACCGACATGAAAAACTCACCTAAAAAAAATTCTTGTTCCACTCCGAATGCAGAGTTTGAACAAGCATCCAGCGCCTGTAAGGACGATTAATGAAGTACATTGAAAAGTGTGTTCTTTGCTCCTCTCGCTGTTGCTCAAATACACATTTTGTCAGTTCTCCTCCTCATTGTGGCAACAGCTAAACTTTTTATTCTTGCTGCATGCCTTTCCTACCCGGAGGGGGATGGATGATAATTACCGCTGGGGTTTGTTCTTCACAGGCGAGTCTGCCAACTTTTTTTCCCTTCCTCTTCCCCACTTAACATATTCCATTCACATTCTACCGCTGAAGATAATGACAGTTTCAGATTTAGCTCTCAAAAGGAGAAAATTCTTTGGCCAATTAGCTTAATCTGAAATCATTTGTATCTCTACAAATTATTACCTTCCTGTGTCCATGTGTAATTACCAGACAAAACGTTCTCATCAAAAGACATTTGCATAAAATCCACATCACTGTTAACGTTCTCGTGATGACTGAGTGCTCAAAAGTTACTTTTAAAGATTTGAGTAATTGTCAGTGTATTTTTAGTGTTTTGCCCGCCTTGTAAAGAGACAGAGAGCAGTAATTTTTACACTAAAAGGTAAAAAATATGCTTTCTTCTATCTTTATCTGACTCAAAGCCGCCTTGTTCAGGACATCAGAGTGTTTGGAAAGATCTCTGAGCTTTGCTTTTATTTTCCACCAGCCCATCATCGCTGATGGACCTGAGTGTGTGTTTATGTGCGTGTGTGTTTGTGAGCGAGACACAAAGATAAAGACAGAAAGGCATGCTGTTTTCTGCGAGTGCGTGTGTGTGTGTTTCTTCTCTGTTGCCTCCTTACACTTTTATCCCCAGCTGCCATAGTACATGTTGTTTTCTCAGCATAAATATAGAAAAGACGAGCAGCAGCCGGTCAGCCGGCTCGGAGACTTTTAAAAATAGGCCCCTAATTATCAGAGCAAGGATCGGACTGACAGACAGGCAGCCATCTTGGTTGTTGTTTAGACTGTGGTGTTGCTGTTATAAATTGGACGCTGGGAATCGACTTGTGGGCTCTAAAAAGCCTGCCCACCAGAGTACTAATAAACTGAAGAGAGGTGAGGAAAAATACACAGAGACCAGTGCTCTCTCTCACACACACACACACACACACACTGCAGATAACACAGGTTTGCAGACATAACGAAGCAGACTGTGCATGTCCAGGCTTTTTATTTATTAATGTCGCTCCCGAAGTTGTAATGTCATTATTTCGTGGTGACCTTTGTTGCGTGTCATACCCCTCTGCCTGCTGTTTCCTGCCTGCCTCTGCTGCCTAATAAAGGTGAAATAGATATAGAAAGGAATATTGTTGAAGAAAAAGAATTTAATTGTCACCACAGGTGAAGGACAAGTGACAATAAATCAGAGTCACAACTCATAAGAGGAGAGGCCAAAGTGTGGGATCAAAAAAGTTGTTTGGGGTTTTTTTTTTTTGTATTTGTGCCTTCATTTTTTGATAGGACAGCTAAAGAGTGGGCAGGAAATGGGAGAGGGAGAGGGACTGACACACAGCAAAGGGCCACAAGGTGGAATCAAACTCGCGGTCGCTGCAGCGAGGACACAGCCTCTGTATGTGAGATGCCTGCTCTACCAACTGAGCCACCAGGCATCCCAATACGAGTTTTTAAAGACCAGTGTTTTTACTGCACATATGATGAAACAACTGTGACGTCACAACCATATGAACGTGTGCCCTCCCTTCACTTCTCCATCGCTGACGCAGTATGAGTGTGTTGATGGTAAGCACCTCAGTCTGAAAATAGCATTTCCCTTTGACCTGCAGGTTGGTTTCGTAATAACGTCCTGTATAATGTGTCCTTTAATGCTCCCACAGAAGCTGATGTACCTGCAGCTGTTGGCAGAGGAAAGGTCTGGAAAACGCTATTCCTGCGACCTGCAGAAATTAAAACCCTGGTTTTATGGCTACAACAGAGGCCACGTTAGAGACGAATTATTCCGCTGGGAAACAAGATTTCAATAAGGGCTGTTCACTTCTTGCAACACTGATTATTTCCTAGAAAAATTTGGATGTTTGACATCATAAAGCACAGATGCAGCAGGAATTTTATGATTTGTGGGTCAAAAAAATGTTTCTTTTGTTATTTGCTTCCCTCCCGAGTTCCAGACAAGAAGAAAAATACCATTCTGTCGACTGTGTGTGCAGTAACAAGGAAGAGACGGGCAGAGGTCGCTCACTGCTAATTAGCTTAGCTCAAACACTGGTAGTCAATGGGAAGTGCTAGCCTACCTTTGCTGAAGGTAAATTTTCAAACAACTCTAAACGTTCCTGAGTGCTTCTTGTGACTCATTTATTTACCAGATTATGTTATTTTTAGACTCTGATTAGCTCTTTATGTAATTCTGTAGGTATTTCTCCTTCTGCTGCCTTTACTGGCATGCTTACGCCCCACGGTTACTCTAAAATTACTTTTTGTGTTAATCTGAGTCTAAAAATAACATAATGTTGTAAATAAATAAGTCACAACAAGAACTCAAGAGCGTTTAGAGTTGTTGGAAAGTTTACATGGTGACTTTAGGCAGAGGCAGGCTAGCCAAATTGAATTTTGTGCCCCCCGAAAATCTCTAAAACTGCATTATATTTAATAAATATTACATACTATGTACATGTGTTGATGAAAAATTAAAAAGATTTATGTTCAAACATAATCATTCATTAAAAATTCATGCAATAAAATAATGCACTGGCAGGCATCAGGTGGGCATACCAAATACCACCTGCCGCTGTTTGAGTGCGCTGCCTCTCTTTTTTTACCATGTTAAACTGCACTAGTATCCCCAGAAGACCACTAATGTTGGTTTATCATCATGAAATTATTTTAAAAAGTCACCTAAAGGACACTGCAGTTCATGCCTGGACTACAACGCATCTGAAAGGGATATATGATCACCCTGTGAGCACAACGGTATCCTCCTGGGAAGCTATTTGATGTAGGTGTGGACTATAATACCAACAGCGCAGCATTCTGGACACGGTGGCAAGTCTGGTGAGTCGCACATCAGGAGAGGTTAAAATTTAAGTCAGTTAAAATTCCCGGGAGCTGTGTATTGAGAGCAAAGGGGAAAAAACTGTGGATTAATATTTATGCTTGCTAGTTTAAATTACTACCAATAATCCCTGTCTTTGGGATTTTGTCACAACAGCTGACTGTATACTGCCTCAATGCCCACCCTCCACCATATGTATGACCACAAAATCATAAGTGCCCACCCTTAAAAAATCATAAGTGCCCCCTTCCGTATAATCGTCTGGCGCCGGTGCTGACTAACAGCATTTGAGCTAAGCTAATCAGCAGTGGGCGAGCTCTGCCCATCTCTTCTTTGTTACTGAACGCACAGTTGAAAGAATGGTATATCTTTTTGTTTGGAACTCAGGAGGGAGGCAAATAATGAAAAGGAAAAAAAATGGTGTATCCCTTTAAGCTTTAGGATCATATCAGCTTTATTTTAACAGCTTTGCAAAGCACAGACCATATTAATGTCATCCTGATGGGGTCAAGAGATTAGAAATTATGTTTGTGTCTTTATGAGGGGTTTTAAAAATAAGATCGGTCACTCAATTCGGAGGGCTTATCCTTAAGTTTTTGGAAAAATTGTGTCCTTCTGCACCTTTTCTTTCTGTATGCATGTATGCCTACGAAAACAGTACAACTAAGAGAATGTAACTTCAGTCATGTTCTCTGCCTGAACGGATTTACATTTTCAGAACAGTTAATTTTAAAGTAGCTAATCAGGTTGAGGATAAGTGAGTATACCGAGAAAGTGAAGGACATTCTTCACTGAAGAATCCATTGAAGCTTACAGACTGCTGACATCATGTTGAGCAGTGTGAGAGCATCTGAGGATGGACATTTAAATTCTTACTCTCAGCCTGGAACCATCAGAACGGGTCGCACTCTCGTTCCCTTGGGTTTCATCAGGTCACGTCTCATTTTATGTGTGCGAAACCATTGTGTGAAACAAGTGGCTGCCCCCTCCGGCCCTGCCAGTGCTTTCTCTGACATTTAGGAGTTTGTCAGTTTGCCCCTTGGTCGACTAAAATGAAGTGAAAAAGAAATTAGCGTCATGTGAATCAACTTTGTCCTTCTGGCAGAGAACGTCAGGAGTATGGAGCAACTCTGACATTCCAGCCAGCGGTGACAAGATGTCCGCGGGGTTCGTTAAATGTCAACAGGGTGAAAATGTGCTAAGGTATTAAAATGAGAAGTGTAACTCTGCAAAAGCATATGCCATGGTAAAAATCTGTGTTTCAGTCAGATTCAAGCTTATTTAATCAGGCCTAATCTTTGGATATGTATTTATCTGGCTATTTACATGTATTAATTTACAGTATTTTCAAAAAACTATCAAGATTGACAGGGGACAAACATCTGTACAGTTCAGCTTCTTTGGTTTTGCAAGTTGCAGTTTGTTAATATGTTATGTTTATTTACTTGCATTTGTATACAAAGTTCTGAAACACTTCACATTAAATACAGAGTAAATAGGATAAAACAAAGCAGAATGAATGAAATTGGGGGTAATTAATGAAAGTGGCCAGCACCCCCTCCTCTAAATGAGCTAAGTTACATTGTGCAAATGATGCGATTGAAGTGATTATCCTAAATATGATCCATTTATGAACAAGCAACATGGTACTAATGTTTCTTATGATTACATCATGATCCCTTTCGTCTCAACACACCTTAAGAGTAAGTGTTGCTTAGAAGTTAAGTAAGTGTATAAAATGCATTTTACAGAACAAAAAGTAGACATTTACTATGAGATACTCATATAAGGCATCTTTAAGTAACTCAAATGAAGCAGTAATACAGATGTTGGTGCAATTTAAAGAGCAGGCCTACAGATTTCGCCCATATGACATTATCTGACTTGATGGACACGTTAAAGCTGTAGTTGGTAACTTTTGCTAACGAGCTAACAAACTAACTAAATGAAATGAAACAGCTGCAGGAAAAGTTGCAGCGGAGTAAACCGATCCATCTCAGCTCAAATCGGGCTGACAGTGACGCTTGCAGGCACTCTGTTGTCGGCAGAGGCGAGTCAGAGCGAAAGCCACGAGCAGCCAATCAGCTCAGCTCATACAAACGTCACCTGATGCCAAGAGGTGCAGCTTAGAGCAGCCAATCAGGACAGAGAGTACAGGGAGCATCACTGATTGGTTCAAAGAGAACCTGAATCCTGAATGGAGAGGCACTGGAAAGCACAGAGATCTTCTCGATACTCTTAGACCTCATCACTTACTAACAGCTGTCTATTGGTATTATGACATTTTTTTCTAAATAGAACACCAAAAAGTTATTGATGTTTACCCCAAAGTAACCAACTGCAGCTTTAAATAAAGGAGCAAATCAAAACAGCAAACCAGAATTTCATCTTTTTAAGACCTCCTCCCTGTCAAAACCAGTTGACTGTAGCTTACATGAAAGGTATGCTAACACCTGAAGCTGCAGTTAAAACCTTTTGTTCGCCTCCCCTTCACCACAGCATCCACCAGCCATTCCTTTCCCTCTCCCTGCGTGTTTGTAGGGAGTGATGAGGTTAGAGCCTCGAAGCTAAATTTCGACTCTACATTTTCTGAGTAAGTGACAGGCGTGTGTTTAAAGGTTTTAAGGCACGATGTGGGGGCTAAGAGCCACAAAGAACCTTGCCTCGCCTCACCTCCATTTTGTGCCTTAAAGAGAGATTTTACGGCTAAAATCCTGTTTTGTTTATCAATTACTCACCCTCAGATGTCTTGAACTGAAAAAATTCTTTTTTCCTTCCAGCCCTCCTCCACAATGAATGGATGATTTTGAAAATGTGCGCTCTCTTTTGCCAGCAGCCTAAGGAGGTACACTCTTGAAAACATCAACACTGGATCAGATGTGTTGGATTTAAGAGCTTTCTAGCCGAAATCAAAGTGTTTTGGAGGAATCTAACCTACGACACAATGAAGTAGACTTGGATTGCACCACACAAAGCTGTTGAGAGTTCTGGATGGACGTTTTTGGATTGAATCTTCGTAAGGGAGCGTGCATTTTAGAAAATCACCAGTTTACCTCAGAATAACGCTGGAGGAAAAAAAGAAATCCAAGACATCTAAAGGTGTCTTGATTTTTAAGGTGATTATCCTGCTTTCAACGATGTAATAACAATCGCAAATTTATGGGTTAAAGTGAAAAGAGTATTAACCTAGACCGTGGGATGAATTCACGTGGAATAACGAGTTTTGTGCTGACATACAGTGGCCATAGGAATGAAAAACCAGTGTTCAACGGGTAAACTACGGATAAAATCCTTATTTTGCCGTTGGTTGTGTGGTTGCATTTCAGAGAACTCTTCAGCCTCACCTGCCTCACTCACCTGCATGTCACATGTTTTCCAAAGCAAAACTGAACAGTCTCTCAGCTGTGGGAGATGTGCTGTAAGTGTAATTTAATGAAACAACTTATAGTTAGTTAATGAATCCTCTGTTACCATATAAAAAACCGGGCTCCAATAAATCATCTACAGAACGTCAAGGGTACAGATGTGTGTGTTGTTTGTGCCTTATGAATAAAAGCATCACATTACCATAAGATAATCCCACAGCTGCACATTTATCATCTTGAAAATGTAGACAGAGAAGTGAAAGTCAAAACAATCTATTTAACTATAACAGGGAGATGAATTATTCTGGAACTCTGCCACAGACAACATGAATGCCTTCCTGGCCTATTTTAAAGGATTCTCGATCCCTATTGAGGATTACAGAGTGCAAATTTAAACAGCATTTGCATGTTTTTCACTTAAAATGCTCCGTGAATACTCCTGATCGTTGTGTGTGTCTTTCTCAAAACTAACGCTGATGGATTCAAACTGGACTGAAGGGAGGTTGATTCTTTGTATGCAAAGTATTAACTTGTTGTGAATTTAATTTAATTACTAGGAAAGGAGGATGCTTGGTTTTGCTTTACAGATACAATTATTGTCTGTTTCATTTTGGAAAAGTCATGAAATTTCTGATTGTTTATCCTCAGAAATTTTAAAGGTGTATTTCTATCACTTCAATTCAGATTTCTATAACAGCAACTGTAGCAGAGAAAGAATGTAGATAACAAAAAAAAGAAGGGTTAAGGCATCCTGCAACAGGGTCTTTTTGGAGGCGTACATGGATGTGTGTTGGTTGTTAGTCGAGTGAACAAAAATCACCGACTGTTTATTTCTACATATTGCAGATGGCAGAAGATTTGCCTACTCAGCTGCTGCGGTGGCAGAAACAGTCTCATTTGGTTTGTAGTTAAGCAGGAAGGCAGTGTTTAATTGGCAATAAATAAAGTGATACAATTAAGGAATGCAGAATGTGAACTGAGCCTCCTGCTTGCTCTGATAAAGGTAAATGTGGAGTTCTGCTAAAAAAAAAAAATTAAATAAAAACTAAAGAATAATGGGAACATTTATTTAATCACTTTACTGTCAACCAATCCCTAAAAAAATATTTATATGCATCATTCTGTGTAAAATTCCTCTATCTGCATGACCGATGTTTAAAATCTTAAAATGTTTGAAATAAATTACAAATATATAACTTTAAAGGGAAAATCCACCACTTTTTATGTGGATGTCCAATCAGTGTTGATGGTAGTTGTAAATTATGTTTTTTTCAAGGTTGTTACCCGTCACATCAGAACATCCCTTTATATGTAATATTGCGTGATTTTCAATATTGAGAGGTTTTTGGTCCCCAGTCAGAAAGTCCTCGTAAAACAAACACAAAACCAGTGATGTCACTGGTTCCAGGAAGAATGGAAGAGTTTGAAGCTGCGTCCCAGAGACACAGAGAACACTGAAAAAAAAAATATTGCTGGATTTCATATCATATCCCTAAATTGAACAGATAGAGATATGGTTGGAAATTGGCAGAGTTGCCCTTTAATTGCATGATAAAGTGTCTCTGAGAAACTTTTAAGTATTTATAAAACAGTCTTGTGGTTCCTCTGATGATTATAAATTTCCTGTAGCAGCAAACAAGGCCCTCAAAAAAAACACTATTTTTATGTAGTTACTAAAATGCAGGTGATCGGGTCCAAGAGTCCAAATCCCCGCGAACATCGACAGATTTTTGTTGTTGTTGTTGTTGTTCTGTGCAATGACAATATTCTAAGCCTACAGCTGTTAATTTGCACCTTGGCATGTAACATTAATGCAAATAGCTGTGTAATGTTAGCCTATAGAAAATAGTGGCAAAAGGTCTCAGGAGACATTTATGTCCTACAACCAGCTCATAACTTATTTCTCAGTCACACATGAATACGCTCCCTCATCGCGATCCATCGTGTGGTCTTTCTTTCCCTCGCTTCCAAAACAAGTGCACATGTAGCCGGTGTTGCGCAGAGTTCTGCCTGCCTGGCACACGCTAGCAAAGATCTTCACAACTGTAGATGATTATGTCACTACCGAGAGGAGCTAGAATCAACAAAAACTTAAAGTTCTTCATAGTCACTTTAACTTCTGATAAAAATCACCTTATCAACCATCTAACCCTAACTTAACTAAGGAAAAACACTACATAATTAGAGGAATATTGGGTGAGTCCTCTCATCAGTTTTGCATTATGAGTTTTGGAAAAAATGGGTGTTCAGAACAATGGACAGTTCCCACCTTTTGCTGGCTCATTGCTATATTTCTTGTAACTGCCATCAACAATAAAAAGGCAAATTAGTGTTTTAATTAACATATAATTCAAATTCGTTCAAACACAATTCATTTCCTAATCTTAAACAAAGGTGTAAAATTGACTCTGTCGCACTCTTTGTTGCATAGCTTCACTTACAAGTTATCCCATAAGATTTAGCTACATTTTGTTATTAAGTGCCAGAGCTGCTTTAAAACCCTCAGCAAATTATTCTTGCATTAATTATTTAAACAACAGTCTCAAATCAAATCTCATTTTTCAGATAAGAATGTCGCTTTAGGTCAAATCTCTTTCTAGGATTTTTCACGTTAAAAATTCTGATGGGATGTCAAGTAATTATTGAGGGGTTGCACATCCTCATGCACAATACTTTAAGTCAAAATAATAGGGGTCATTTCATCTTCCACATGGGTGGTTCCCCCTGTGAGTGAGCGTCTCCGTCCAGACAGACTTGACTAGGAAATCAGTGACAGAAAGACATTTGCGAAAACAGCATGTTGGCGCCCAGAGAGGCAGCCACGGAGCAGCAGAATGAAGCTGAAATAAGTCCCGGCCAAAGCAAACGCAGGCGGATACTTGTAAAGTCTGCCTCGAGATCCTTCATAATCACTTTAAACGCACCGCGGGAGCAACTCCAAGAATACCACCATCGCTAACATGCTTATTCACCAGATCAACTCCCATGGTGCTCTGATCTACAGACATGTCAAAAGAATAAGCGAAGTGTCAGCTGGCCTTTTTTTTTTTTCTGCTCTTCAATACTTTGAGCAGCTCCAGTGACACGGTGGTTATCAGCCACAGTGATGAAGAGTGACTCCAGTCGTCCTCTTTTGTCTTGTCGGAAGAAAAACATCTTTAAAGTGATAATCTGTGACATGAACGGATGTCAGCTGTCACACTGAAACATGTAAAACACAACAAGGGTTTTAACTCTGATGTTGCATTCACACAGAATCGGGCAGACGGTTGATGGAAAAGAGCAGATTGGTAAATTTTGATGAGGCCGACAACGGTAACGGCAGATGGCATTGCTATCAAAGGTTAAAATATTTTGACTTTTTGCCATCCCCAGCAACATTATTCACAACCTGATGTTGCGTAAGTCCTTACATACCTCAGGCAAAGAAAAAAACGGTCCCGCCTCGACGATGAGTAGCTGACCATTTCAGTGCAATAAAACTCAGAGTTTTACTATTTACCACAGCCTAAAAAACTACCTCAATGTCTAACAAAAAGCTGACACATGGAAAACAGTCAGCACAAAGCTGACTGCCCCACAAAACATAGTGCTTTAGAGGGAATTTAACTTTCATTTTAAGTTTGAAACTGAAATGGAGGAGAAAGCTGCATTTTACAGCTACATGCATAGCTCGAACAGCTACATAAAAAAATAGGATTGTCACAAAATAACTTCATAAAATATATTTTTCTCTATGCTTTGTAAACGATACATCACCGTAGCAACACATGGTCATGTATGTTTCATTTTGACATCCTCCCATTCCATCAGCCTGTTTGATTTTCCCCCGTGCCGTTCACGAGGTGTCTCCCACCGTCTACGTCTGCCTGATTCCTGAATGCAGCATTAGTGTCCATTTGCTTGTCCCGCGAAAAATCATCTACTACATTTATTTCAGTTCAGAGCAGCTAGAAAGTAATGAAGGATCAATAAATGACAAATTTGATGTAAGTGCACTGTATTTTATTATTCTATATTTATGCCACTCTCCTTGATCTCCACTACATTTCAGAGGGAAACGATGAATGGATGTTTGTCCCGTAAATGCAAAGAGTCTCTAAACTTGAACCGATGGGTTGTTGATTCTCATTCTTCACCTGTTTCCTTTTTTCTTCTTGTGTTTTATTATTTTTCCTGCACATCAACTTCAACATCAAACCATTTCTTTTTTACTTGACAGTCTGTGTCTCTCAGAGGGTGAAATCATGTTACACTGGTGTATTGTTAATCAGTGTAGTCTTCATTTTGCTTTAAGAGCACACATTGTTCTTTTGGTCCGTGCTGCATGTACGTCAGCCTCGTAGTCTCCCGTTGTTTTATGGCTGTTTCACATATACAGTGTTTAGTGTGACCCAAACAAGTTCTGGGACTGAGTGTGGAGAGGTTTGACCTACGTGATTTCTGACCAATGACAAAGTGACAGCTCCCACGTGACTTTTGTTGACACATTTTGTTTTGCTTGAATTTTTTTCCTGTGTGAAATCAAACCGAACTAAGGGGAAAATGCAAATGAGTCGCAACTCTTCCACTGGTCTGAACTGAATGAAATGAATTACAGGTGTGAGAACACCCTAACTATGCGTCCAGTGCGGTTTATTCTTTCTCAGACACTCGACTCGCAGCACTCGACTTTGAGTTGTATCACACTACAAGTCAAGTTGATTGACTGATCAGTTTTTAGAAGTTGCACTTTTACTTTTGTCCAGAGGCCTGAAAACCAGAAGCAGCTTGAGCCAGCGCTCCTGTTTTCAGACAACTCTGTCATCAAGACTCTTGTTCCAGGCTATCTGTGGGATTTAAAGTTTAAAAACATTCAAAGAAATTTTAACTGGACAGATAGACAATAAAATCAATACGATACACAATAGATCACTGACCAGTTACCTAGTATTATAGGTATACATAGTATTTAAATGTTTTTGGGAAAGGGGTCAGCCATTGATTAATCCTTCAAAGCTTTACAGA
This sequence comes from Naso thynnoides, assembly GCA_029783665.1. NCBI lineage: Eukaryota > Metazoa > Chordata > Actinopteri > Acanthuriformes > Acanthuridae > Naso > Naso thynnoides. The sequence goes on along the minus strand of JAQLOL010000008.1, from coordinate 1,622,869 downwards.
GCTCAATGTATACTGTGCAGTTTTGGTTGTCCCATATGAAAGACATGTAAATGTAAATGTAAAATGTAAATGTTCTTTATTTATACAGCCCTTTACAACAAACCTTTCGGTGAACCAAAGTGCTTTATAATAGATAGTAAATAAAAAAGAATAAATAAGAGCAGTTAAATTTAATAAAAACAATAAAAGCAATAACATAAAATAAAATAAAATAAAAGTGTCACCACGCTACTGGGTATTAAAAGCCATCCTAAATAAATAAGTTTTCAGTCTAGATTTGAAGAAGCCCAGGTCAGAAATGAGACGCATTTCGGCGGGGAGATTATTCCAGAGCCTGGGAGCAGCAGCAGAAAAGGCTCGGTCACCCCAGTGTTTGTACTTTGACCTGGGCACTTCCAACAAAAGTTGGTTAAATGTGGCAAAAACTTTGGTCACGGCTGCGAAACAGGTCCTACGTCGCACATTGAGAGAGGTTCACAGTCGGCGGAGCTGGCCACAGTGCACGACCCACATCTACTAACCGACCAATAGATATGCAGCATGAAAAACTCGGAGGGTTGGCATGCAAGTAAACACTCTCTAAAAGCTCTCTTTACCAATTAAGCATCCGGAATTGGCCTCATTTCCCACATCCACATTCTCCTCCTCTTCCTCTTCTTCTGAGTTTTTTTCCCACACACATGAATGCCACTATTGCGAGGGCTCTGTTTTCGTTCAGCTTCATTGTTTTTGTCTACCAATAAAGTGGCGTACGTAAATGACGCACGCTGACGCTAAAGACGTTTAATTTTCTTGTGTCTTTGTCAGTTGCAGTTCAGTAGGTGTTACAATCTCACAGTCTGCATACATCAAATGTCATGTCGTACCCAAGTCAGCGTCACATAGTGTGGCCTGCAATAGACTTAAAAGATTCCTAAAGTCTTAACTGTCTTATTCGTAAAAGTGTCAATATTTCAAAAACAGGTGGAACATTTAGTTTTCATATGTTGTTGTTCAGGCTGGTTCATGGCTCCTGCATCTGATGAGTAACTGATGAACTGAAGGTCACGAAGCAGGGAGAGGACACACCACAGATGGCTGGAAGGAGCTACGTGCTCTACAGACGGGACTTCAGAGCCATAAATGCTGCGAATAATAAAAGAACAGGAATCTCTCCAGGTGGTCCTGGCAGACTTTCATGGTACATGCTGTCACCCATAAGAATAACTGACCCTTACATACGCTATAAAGAGAACAGCCAGACAGCGTCTCTCCAAGCTGAAACGTGACGGATTCACATCCCAGACCAGACGTGAAAAAATAAAACCTTCATCAGTTTTATATTCACTGTTCAAATGTCATTTTATTGTGTGTTTCTTTTGCATTTTTATGCTTGATGTAAAGCACTTTGAGTTGCCATGTTGCTGAAAGCAACGTTTAAATTACATACAATCGCAATGTAAAGACGCAATTAGACACAGTGTCGTTTTGGACAACACGAATCTCACAATACACGGGATGCGAATCACACGATGTGGCGTCCGTCACCTCCATTCCCTTTATCGCCTTCTTGCTCGAAGTTGAAAGCATTAAACTTTTTGGGCGACGCTGTGCTGAGACATCCAATCAGTGCTGATTCTCCCCACATCAACGACATTCCCACGGCACAAATGTTGCCAGAATTTGCCAAACAGACATTGAATCAGTCATTGCTGATAAAACAGCTGTTGCTGTGTGTGAATACTGTGGAGCTTCTACAACATGACCTTACACACAATGGGATTATCTTATGAACACAGACACATCATTGTTAGCGAGCATATCACGCCTGTTTTAGCCTCCCTGCACAGGCTACCAGTACGTTTTAGGATTGATTGTAAAATTTTATTGATTACATTTAAAGAACTCAGCGGTTTTAGCCCTGCATACATCACTGACCTTTTATCCGCGCACACTTCTGCTCGCACTCTGCGATCCTCAAATAAAGGTTTTTCAGCCGTCCCTGGGGCCCGACTGATGACAAAGGGGGAAAAAATCATTCTCAGTACGCGCCCCAAGGCTTTGGAATGATCTGCCAGAGGACATTAGGTCAGCTTCATCAGTAGCAGGTTTTAAAACTCACTTCTATCGGAAAGCCTTCCCTGATTTTATCTGATGTTACTAATTGTCATGGTTGTCATTTTAATTGGTTTTACTTGGAAAGCACTTTGTAACATTTGTTTTGAAAAGTGCTATATAAATAAAATTTTATTATTATTATTGTTCATTTTTCCATCATTTCCGGGCCTTCCGCAATTGATGTAGTGCAAAAATGATTATTAAATCGTAATTAATAACAGAAAGTGACTCCCCCGCCCACTTCCCAATGAGCTAATGTGAGCACACTGTGCACATTTTGCAAATGATACAATTTAAGCGACTGAAGAGATGATCAAAAATATGATCTAATTATGATCAAGCGACACGATACTGGCGTTTCTTGCGACAGCGTTGCGTTCATCCCTCTCAGTCTGAACACACCCATATGAATTGAACATTTGATATAATGTAATCAGTTTATCTCAACCTGTAAATACGATGATTTGTTGAACAAAATCTGAGATAAAAGGTCATAGTCACCAAGAAGATAAAATATATATCATGTTGGTTAGTGCTGAAAAATATTCCACTGTGCTCTTCGAGTGACGCCCTGCTTGCTGTTTCTATTTGCGTCTTTAATCCTCTGGAGGTGAGGGAATAGATATCATTACTTTTCATACTCAGCTTGTTATTTGCCAATTCAAATCATTACAGTCATTTCACTCAGTTGCAGGAGGCCGTGCTGCTGCAGGTGTGAATGCATATAACTGTGTTAGAGTAAAGCAGGGCACTGCGCTGGAAAAGTAAACATACACCCTCAGTCAATCTCCAGATAAATGAAGGATGAAAGTCTATCTGCAGTCTGAACATACAGTACCTATGTATAATCAGTGTTATTCAATAGACCCTGGAGAACATCTGTACTTCAACTTTGATTCGGAGCCATGGGCAGAGCGCTAAATGAGATTCCCTCCAGGCAGAGAGGGAGATTTCTGGACTCATAAATACTCAGATGAGGCTGCTCTGCTGCAATCAGTCAACATGGATCAGTCACTGTAGGTGGATGAAAAGTACGCATCTGAGAAAGTATACACTTCTCACTAATCGCCAAAGGAATTCTCATTTTCTGACCAGCAACTGTGTGTTTCTGAAATTTCCTGCTGACTTTTTTAGACAGTTTTGAGGGGGAAAATATGTGGAGATGTTTTTTAAAGTGATACCACACGTTGTGCAGTACGTCTCCTAAATCCTCAGCCTCAGAGGACGCACTATCATGGGTGTGGTGTGTATTCTGAGGCAATTCGAATGAGGCAGATGGCTTTGGCAGCTTCTTCCAGTTTGACTCAGATCCACCACATGGAGGGGGTTTAAAGATACTTCAGTTACGGAGCATGACAAGAACCTGAAGCAGGAGCACCATGCTCAACACAAATGTCAAGTTTTACCTTTTATTGTATCTTTCCCTCTTGTTTATGCAACAGCTCTGCCCAATTACTTGGATTAGACAAGAGACTGATATTGATTATAACAGCACTGGAATCTTTAACTCGACTTGTGGGCCTATCACTTTAATAGCCTTTAATTAAAGGTTGTTACCTGTAAATTATTACAGTTAAATTAAAATTGTCTAATCTGCAGCAGTGGGCAGTAACAAATTAAATTTACTGAAGTGCTGTTATGACTATCTGTACTGTACTTAAGTATTATTTTTGGGGGGAGATTATTACTTTCACTCCATGACATTTGAAAGATTTATATCGTTCTTTTTGATTCCACTACATTTCTATGAAGGTTCTCATTACTTGCTACTTTTACTTTGAAATCAGCTGATTAGTTTTCTTTTCTAAAATCTGAAATACAATTAACTGTGTTCATGTAGTTCTGCGTGTGGTTTGTCTACATGGTGTTGCCATACCTGTACCTCGCACATCTCCATGGTTGAACGTACAGCAAACGCCACTCTGAACAGGCAGTTCATCTAGCAGTGGTAATGATGGCTATGGCAGATAAGGATGACGATTCTCCGCCTGAACACCCATGGCCATGCACAAACAAATACACCCACGGTGTGTGTGTGTGTGTTATTCTGTTGTTTCTGCTGGCAGACTACATGCACTTATAAAAAATGTATAAAATTAAATGCACTGTCTGTGATTTTAAGGGATAAGGTGTGTGTGTGTTTGAATTCTTGTGCTTCCTTTTGGGGACTATGATTTTAACCATTAGAGTGAGGACAATTTTGGAAAGTGGTGACATTTTATTTAGTCCTTATTTCATCAAAGTGATGTAATGACGTGGTTTCAAATTTAAGGTTAAAATCAGAATACACTGTAAGGCCCAAAAACCCTCACACACAGTTGCATTGAGGGGACTCATCTCTCATCCAAAAAGAGTTTTGGGATTTAGAGTTAACTGAGCAAATGAAAAGTGTTTGATTTCGTTAGTTGGTTTGTACTTTTGATTTTTTGTGTAATTCGAGGTGAAGAAATAATGATGTAAATATCCACGTAAGTGTGAGAGAACAAGAGTGTGGGGGTGTAATTAACTTGTGAGCTGAAGCAAAAAATAAGAACCTGAATTAAGAATTTTGCTTTGAGCAAACTTCCATCAATGTCTGTCAATTAACCAATAGTGCTGGCTCGTCTTTAATGAAACTCTCTGCATTTCCCCTGCAGCCAACGCCAGCGATGATGGATTTGATTTCTAATGAAGTGGTCACATCCCTGACAGATTGGCTCCGACACTTTTTTGGTAATGCTCAACCGAGATGTGGATCTGGTCCAGATTAGGACAAAAATGTTCTGGCATACGTTTTGAATAAAACATGAGACACACTTGATTTGTCTCATCCTGTAAGTGGGGATGTGCACTTTTGGAGCTGCTTCATAGTTTGGCAGAGTGAAAAATATGATGCCTCCTGTGTTTGATTTGTAGTGCCTGTGCATAAATACTGTCTCATTGTTTTTCAAGCCTTAATGTCCTGTGTTGCTGATTTTCTTTGCCTGACTCAATGAGGATCGCAGCTTTTGTCGGTAGCTTCTTGTTGTGATTAACCCCATATTCTTGTAGCTGCTCTGGGATTCAAATCGATTTTCGTTCAGTCATAACCTTGCCTTTTCCAACCGCTGTGACATCTTTACAAAGATAAACTGCCCAGAAAAGAACAAAGTGACTCCCAGAAAAAGGCCTTTCCCTTGAGGATCATGTGTCTTTGCCATTTCTTCCTTGCAGTCTCACTCGATTCCCCCTTCTGAAAAAAACATCCAGTCCTGCTCTCTTCTCTGGTCTTCGGTCGCCTGCTCCCTTGAAGCTGCTGCTCAGGATGTTTAAAGATCTGAGGGAGCTGCGTGGAGCTGTCAGCCATGAGGGGATTCAGGCGAGAGCGACTGAAATGAAGAAGCCCTGACTGGAGAGGCGGCTGTATTGGAATCACTCGCTGCCTCTGTGGAATAACGATCGCAATTAGTGGTGAATAAAGGGGAGATTACTGAAGGAGCTACTACTCCTAGGAGGATGTCTCGTTTTTTGGAAGAATTATGTGGATTCTGCACCCAAACATGTTCATGTATCAATTAAAATTCTTAAAGCATTTTTATTGTAGACAGATGAGCGTGTCACCTATAAATCCCTCAACATAAATTCCATTGGTGTCCTCACTTCTCATTCCAAACATCCACCAACATAAGATCTTTTTCCCCTCTTGTGCCTTCAGTTTGCTTTTGATATGAAACATCAAAACCTGAACATACAGTATTGAAGTCAGTGTTCAAACAGGTACTTCTCACTGCCACCTGGAGCTGTTTGTGT
>JAQLOL010000008.1:1544670-1569639 GCA_029783665.1 Naso thynnoides | reverse complement strand
AACTGCCCCCCCCCCCCCCTCCCTGTAAACATAAAAATGAGTTGACATTTTGTATTTTATGAAATAAATGAACTGAATCTGTTTAACATCTTTAAGCATTTTATACATGTTCTCCTGTTAACATTTTTCGAATATTTTAAACATGTCCATCTGTTCTTAACACCTTTTAAACATCATTTAAATGCGTCCCATCATTTTAACATCTTATTAAACATTTTTAACATGCTAGCCTTTTTGTAAACATCATTTAAACACACTTTTGGACACAGTTTCTTTTTCCATTTGCTGTCAGCAATCTTTTGCTTATACCTTCTTCAACAGGAACAGTGATTTTGGCAGGGATGCACTTTGGGAAGGGAACAAATGCAAATCATCCTTTACCTGTAGCCTTGAGCAGTTGGCCTACTTGCTTTAATTCACGGTCAATGCAGAAAATCCGCACCCATACGGACAGATGGGGTTGAGGGAGATGAGCACCTACAGAGCGTTTTTGGACGGTCACTGTGGCACTTCCTCAGTTCTGTTGCACGTCTCTCACTCTACGTGTTACGAATTGATCCATTTCCCCCACGTAAGCTAGCTAGCCTAGATATAAGTTATTTTCAGGTTGTTGTGTTTTGTTTTTTCTGCTCATCCCGCGCCTCCCCCCCCCCAGCCTCACACTTTGAAAACCACTGGTTCAGATCAATGTTTTATTGAAAATGACATGCCCAAACCTTTATGACTTCTTTTTACAATGTTGTGCGGAAAAGCCTGATCAGATATGGGATGGCGTCCTCGTTTGGCTCTCTCACTGTCCAGTGCAAATCAAAGATTGAAAAAACAGGATAAATCTGTAATGAAGGTCATTGGTCCCATCGATCTATCTTTGAGAGAGTGGTTGTCAGTCAGGCACAATAAATTTTGAAGGACCCTTCTCATATCCTCTACTCAGAGAGAATACGAAGTGTTCGAACCTTGCGGGAGACCCTACAGAGCCGGCAGATACAAAAGTAATCGTTTTGAGCTCTCCTTTGTTCCTACGTCCATAACTCTTCTCAACAAACAACCTGCTCAATTTTATTGGCTTGTGCACCCTCTGCTCTTTTAGTCTTTATCTTAAAGGGGCAGTTACTGAATTGCCAGTGTTTTATCTTGTCTGTTTTACATCCATTTATTTATTCTTTTTATTGTTATCCTCAGTGAAATGGTGCTATTTAACTTGCTTTGCTTTACTGTGGTTTTACCTTATTTCTCCTTGTGCAAGAGCTGCTATTATATTGCATATTTGCCATTTATTACTATTTCATCGTATTCTTAACCTCGGGCACTTTGCCATTCTTTTATTATTCCTGGTGCTCCATTTATATTACATGTTTGTGATTGATGGGAGTGGTGTAATATTACCGAGCAGGTGCAATATGCCTTGCATGTAACTGTTTATGCTAATCTGAAGGGAACATTTCACTTATGTTACAGTGCAGACTGCCTTTTGTTTCTCTGTGTGTCTCATTTTGTTGTTTATGTCTCTGAAGGGTGTATCAATGTGATTGCACTTTGAGTGGCACCAATGTTTACGACTAATTTCCCTCAGGGGACAATAAAGTTTATCCTTATCCTTTATTTTCTTGCTAGTCAGCAAAGATTGCAGCTCCAAAGGCTTAAAGTCACTTCAAGATGAAACTACAAGCTTTATTAAGTGTCCTCCAAACAATATTTATTATTTTTATTACAGATCTATGACAGCACGGACAGTGAGCTGCATCGTCACTGGGTTTTTTTGTGTGTGTGCTGTGGTGGCCTGACGGCTGATGTTGACCTCATCTGCTGGCTGCTGGCTGCAGAGTCACATGTCCTGCTCGGCCGAGCCGAGCACTAGGTTGACTGAGATGAGTTGACCATAAAGAGGATTAGGGTATGCACAGCCGACAATATGTTCGCATTTAATTCAGAAATGGGCAGGAGGAGGAGATGTGAGTATGTTTGTTTTCACATCAAATCCTCCCCACCTCTTTCTTAACCGTGTCTCGCGTGTTTAACACCACGAGACACTCACTCTTCATATTCTCACTTAAATCTCCTGAAACAAACAGCATCTTCATTTTGCTGCTGAAAACAGAGGCCGCGGTGACACAGACACACCACCAGGTGACAGTATAGAGCCAGAAAAACTGAGCAGGGCAGTGGGTTCACATCACGCTGGATTTCCAGCAGTCAGGGAAGATCAGGTTTGTGTTTAACCCTTTGTGGTGCTTCATGGGAGAAAATCGGCTCGTTATCACTGAACACATAAACAGAGCGATTGTATCTGAACCACGACGAGGAAATTAAAGAACTCAGATGAGAAAAAAGATAAAATAATGCTTCTTTTGAAGAAAAGAGATCCTGTTTTTTCCCCTCGGTGTGTCCGAAGCAGAATAATGGATTTAAAAGTCAACGTTAAGGAAAAAACGAACACATGATGTTGTGGTGCGCTAGTATTGTGACAGTGTGACTTAAGGCTAATTCACTTCAACTTAGTCCTGCACGCTGCTTGTAAATGTGAAACTCCTCGCTGATGCTTTTACCCTGAAGCTGTTCTGCATCACAGCTGCTCCTTCTTCTCTGACTGTAACACCATTGAGTCGAGAACAGAGCGTCTATTTCAGACATCTCTCTACACCAGCTCTGAGAATTCTAACTCGATTTACATCTCTGGTACTTAAAAAGACAAAATTTGATTTTTGCAAATGTTTCCTCCTTTGAGAACAAGTGTTGGTTGAGCAAGCGTCCAGTAACAGTCTGAACTCCATTGTGGCAGCATTTGTAAGGCTCTTTTTTGGAGGTCTGGGCTCGGAGCCACAGATTATAAATAACTGCCAAGCTGAGGACCAGCGCGGATCGAAACAGCCGTGGAAAGATTTCAGGTACTTGAGCAAATAAAAAAACAGAGAAAGAGACTTGTTTACAGCTCGTAACTTCACTTATAAGTTATTTTTACATTCAAAGAGAGCGGAGACGAGAGCCTTTTAATAAATACATCCAAAATCCTCTTAAGATTCAGCACTAAATGTGAAGCTCTGTTATCGAATGACAAAGGCACAAAAAATGCCCCCAGCTGTCAGAGACTTTGTGCAACCGGAGCATTTTGTAAACCTGGAAATGTCAGTCAGAGCCGCACGACTGACACTGATTTATACTCAAGTGCTACTGTGAGCTGTCACTCATTTTACTATGCGAGTCGACAACAAAACAACAGCCAAACCTTCCAAAGGCTCAGAGGAGTCAGACTGACGCTTCGAAGCAAGCTGGGTCAAAATTCACCCGAGTTCCCCCAGAAATCTGCTGAAAACACTCGACTGCACGTTGAGCAAGAAGAGCGAGTACGAGAGCAGAAAAGCTCAGTTTCAGTTTAAACTCCGAGCCTGTGCACACAACATGCATCCTGGGCGATCCCATCACAAGCAGACAGCTCTCAATTTTAAGACGCTCCCTCGACGCATCTTGAGATCCGATCGCTCAGACCACATGGGGAGTTGGTCTGGGATGCATACGGCCACATTCTTTTTAGCAGTTTGCGAACACACAACGTCATCTGTTCATGCACAGAAACATGCTGTCAGTGTTTGCGAAGGCATCTTCTGTTTCAACTGATTACACCAAAAAAAAATTAAAATAGAAAAATAAATTTAAAAATCCTGACTCCCTTTAAAAATTGCACAGTTTTGAGAATCGTTGAATCAGGAGAAACTTTGCAAAACAGCGACGGCAAAGATTAATCATCTGTGCTGTCTTGTAAAGCCTACAATGGCTTCAGTGCAATTAGCTGTCACAGTTTGAACAGACTGTTTTACCTGATTTGACCTTTTCAACTAAATTTAAGAAGGATGACAATATTTTATTGATGTAAACGTTTCAAACTACTATAATTTTTTACCAAAAGAACAACAGTTTTGTGAAAACTACCTTCTAATCAACGTCAAATTCTAAGTTATTTTGGTCCTCTTACATATTCAGCAAATTTTAGACATTAAGTTAATTTTTCTGTTGTGTATAAAACTTGCCACTTGGCTACAAATGTTAAAAAAAACAAACAACGAAAACACAATTAGTCTTTGCAAATGGAAAGATGTGAGTGTTTATTTGCAAACAGAGCAACACAGGTCTTATGAGGTCATTCGAGACACACGCAGGGACGCGTGTTCAAACTGTTACATAATTTGTAAGTTGTTTAAGAACTAACATCCACATTCTCGCGTCCCCCGCTTTGAGATATATCGGAATGTTTTTCCTTTGCTGAAGGCTTTAATTTACAGAAACTTCAGCGTAACATGAATGCGTCATCCTGCCCTCCAGTTATTATCCTTATTGTTGGTTTTCTTTGGTCAGAACCCAGCTGTTTATTTGGTTATTTTGACCTCTGAGTTGCAAACCAGAGCTTGTAAACAAAAGTCACATGGACTCACGTATGCAGACATTTGATGACTGGACAGTTTGATGACTTCAAAGTCAGCAGCTTGTGAAGCAAACATCACCTGTTTGTGTTTCCTTTCCTGTAAATAATCCGTTCATCTGGCACTCAACTCGTCATTGTGATGTCAGAGTAAATCTCGCCAACCTGAATCTTGACAGCCATTGACCATCTTTGGATTTCGGATCGATGGTTGGACAATCTGCAGCTGCGTCTAACTGATCAAACACTATGTGAGCCGGGATGTAATGTAATTAACACGATAACCAAAATGCATCCCCTCTGATAATCTGCCCCCCACCCCCATCCGATCCTTTATCTGAGGTTTGTGCAAGTTAGAATTTTTGTCCGTGACAGATAAACCAACAGTGAAGGTGCAAACACATTTGTAATTGCGACTTTTTCTCCAAGTACCGCTGTCCGATAAGTTTTGTCTTGCATTAGCAATACAAGGAGTGATTGATAAGTTCATGGCCCAACGCAGAAGGAGTCAATTTTTTAAATAAAAGTTTATAAATTGTTTTTTGTTCATCAAACATCACACAGGAGTCAGGGTGCAGATGGATCTCTCCTTTGCATTATGGACCTGCAGGAAGTTGTCCACAGCAATGATGATTTCATCATCTCTCGGTACGTTTACGTGACGTTAGAGAAAATCGATTTATTGTGTTAGTCCGGCTTAAACCGGACTTTTAAAATGCATGTTAATATGTTGGTCGGACTGAAGTCGCACTAAATCTAATTTCTCAAAGGCGAGCTAACTCACCCAGATAATGTGATCAAGAGTTGAATTACTCCTGCATGTTTACATCTCAGCTGTAAAGTTGTCCATGTCTTTTAACATTAGTTTTGCTAGCCGCTTGCTAACTTGTTTGTAGCTTGTTTGGCTAACCAACAGAAGGTCCAATAGCAGCCAGCTGAACGGGGCATTTGCCACATAGCATAGCAGATTCGGACAATAAGTCGATTTTCCCTCGGGGCTTGCATAGTGGGACAAGGACAGTAGTTCAATTCAATGACCTTATCGAGCTTTAACTGTAGCTCGACTTAACTGTGCATGTAAACGTACTGACTGTCAAAATGGCGACCGCAGAGCTCCTTCCTTATGCTGGGGAAAAGGTCTGAGGGTGCAAAATAAGGTTAGAAGGGCAGCTGTTGGACAAGTTCGAGTCTGCGTTCCTATATGACTGCACAAAAGTTGATGTTGTCCATTTTCTCAGACAGACACAAAAAAATCGTAAATTTTTTCTGCACAACCACTGAAAGAGTTGAACAGCACGTGTATGTAGAAAGAGAGCTGCACAACTCATCCGTTTCTACCATCGGCCATTAATTTATCAATCACCCTCTAATCTCTAAACGACGTGGCTACGAGCTGTTGGTTCAGGAGTCGGTTCACTGGGGGCTGGTCGACAAAACAAACAACCGGGATCAAAAAAGTCAAAAAAAGTTACTGGAGGATAAAACAAGTGTAGTACAAACGGTACATGTTTCTGCACACATCCACAAATCTCCCATCATGCAACGCAGCCTATATCCCCCTGCTGATCCGTCTATACATCCTCAAGTCCATCTGTTCGTCCGTTGGGCAGCAACTCCATCAGATGAACCGCTGCTGGTTTGATCTGACGCTCTGGCAGCTGGACGGGGCTGATCCTGGATAAGTCTGCCCAAAGCCTCATTCTAATAACGACCATTTTGGGCAAAAAGTTGAAACTGATCCAAGAACACGGCTCCCACTGCTGCTGCGTAAACAGCCGCCAAGCGCGGCTTCGCCTGGCTTCATTTCCTGTCTGTGAGCGGGAGCCATTTGGACAGCGCAGCCGCTGACTCTCAGATATTCGCTCTCTGCTTTCATTAATTTAGCTGAGATTATGTGTTTCTCTCTCTCCGCCTGTCGCTCTGCCTATCAGTCTCTCTCTCTCCATCAGCATTACACTGAAAGCATCGTATATGACAATATCTTTGGAATAAAGTAACTAGTACTCAGTTATTTTGATGCTGTGATATTTTAAATCCAGTTTTTCCTGCAGAAATGTTTCACTAAAGTTTCCACACTAACTTCGACTATTCAAGGTCTTTGAGGGTCTGATGTGATGAAACTCAAGGACTGTTAAAGTTGGAATGAGAGCGTTCATCTCTTATTCATATTCAGGTTGAAATCCTTCATTTTAAAATGGCTGCTGCATCATCTAAAATCTCCATCACAGGATTCGCCTCAGGATGTGAAGAGCTGAGCCTCAAATGGAGCAAACGCAGGCATACTGATGAAGTCGGGTGAAATGTTGTAACTTTGAAACACGGAGAACTTTTAAAGAAACCTTTTCAAAGGTCCAACAGCATTCGACAGAAGAAAATGTTAAAACGGGATGTGGGAAGTGAAGTGTCTGGGTTCGGTTTCCGTCCTTCAGGATCAAACAGCTTCTCTCTCGAGCCGCCATTTTGCTCGGGTGTTCACAGAGTGTGCAGGGAGAAACGAGCTGCAGTGGGCAGAGACGCCCACGCAGGCAGAAAATAGACGGACTGAGGTTTGAGAGTCAGGTGAGCAACTCTTCCTCTTGACTAATCGCTCGCCTGATCCAGCGATGTTTTCACTCAATCCACCCACACATGAAACAAACAGCTGAACGTAACAAACCCACTGCTGCTGTGCGGGGTCACAGAGAGGCATTCTGGGAAATGTAGGAACCTGAAAACTGAAGTGGTAGAAGGTGAAGCGGGTAACAATCCATGTAATTACAGCTCAGCAGCCTCCTCGAAGACACTGAACTCTTCCAGGGTTTATCTTCATCACTGTCATCATCATCCTCTCGTCTTTATTCCTACTCGTCCCTTTAAATCTGTTTAAGCCTTTTTCTCTTTTTCAGGAGGTTTTTCTTTAATAAAGGGAAACAATGCAATTACAAGGACAATGGTAATTATGCTAAATATACACGGACGTTGGTAACAATCAACTGCTATTGTAATTACTGTGCTTGAGAAGATTTCTAAGTACTCGTACTTTTACAGTGGTTTAAAAGTCAGTTTCTTTCATCTTCAGTGAGTTTTTTGAAAGAATGTATCTCAATTTTGAAGAAAGTTAAAGGAGAACTTTGGTTTTTTTGCACATTAAGCTCTACCATCGGGTTCATTATGATGGTAAATAGCGATATCCTGACAAACGCTGCAGTCTTGAGAGCTGGTTAGCTGAAAACAAAGGAGGGAAAATCAGTCAAAAAACAAAATAAACGCTCATTTTAGAAGATGAGAAACTCACATTTATCTATTAAAACGAGCGTTTATTGTGATTTTTGATGCGAGCTCTCAAGACTGCACCACTCGTCATAATATTGCTATGTACCAATGTCTCTGATTGGAATGAATCCTATGAGAGGGCTTGATCTGCAAAAAACAAACTTCTCCTTTAGTTGTAAATACAATCCGTACATCGTTCTGGCATCTGTATTGAACATACAAATATTTGGTTTTAGCTGACATAGAATGCAGGTTGTTCAAATTTAAAGAGCAAGGAAGTGAGAGGGTGGAAACAGATGCCTCTAAGAGGCTTTATTCAACAGAACTGCGTCAAAAACTGAAGCAATTCAGGTTGGAAATGTATAAAATACAGTAAGAAATAACTACGTGTGCGTATGAGTGCGTTGCCTCATGGATGTTTGGACTTTTTTACACAAAAAAAGAAATAACTTAATCAATGAAATTTGCCAAGAGGATAAAACGATAAGAATGTGTTCTGGACAGAGATGTATAAAGTTTATAAAGTTTCCCCTAAATCCACAACCAACAAAACTCTTGACCTCTGCAGGTTAAGAGGAATCAACAATTACAGGTGGGCATTATTAATACTGGACCGTTCGTTATTTTGAATAACGTATTCAGATAAAGATCCCATTATGATATCAGGCACAAAAGAGCTGTTTCTGTCCTGTCAAACTCCAAACTGTTTGTTTGATTCTTAACGTGACAATATTTTCATTTTATGAAAGTTCTGATAATTTTTTGCTCTTTGCAGTGGCGGCACCAACAACTACAGTAGTACTACTAGAGGCTGTAACCCAATGATGCCAGCATGTCTACAACATGTATTAGCCGTTGTGTTTAGCATAGCGTATACTTGAGTTTTTACAGTAAAAACAGGACTACTGGTAATATATTCGTAGCAGGCTGCTAGAAGAAAAACAGAAGTACAGCCTTGGCAGTAGTAGGAACAGTAGAAGAGGCGATATAGAAGCTGTAGCAGAGTTCATAACAGAATGAGTGCTATATAATATATTAATACTACAACCACTTAAACTACAAATGTAGAACTCTCAGAAGCAGAAGCCGTTGATGTTAAAACTCTAACTATAGGCCTAACTATTAGTCAGCCCTCTTTTATTACTGTTTGTAATTGCTGTAACACTAATAACAGTACTTAAAGAAGCAACAGAGGAGTTATCTGTAGTACAAGTTCAAATCCTATTAGCAGCAATAGTCTTTACATTAGTGCCAACAGCAACAGTGGCAATACTGGCACTTAAGGCAGTAGTCGTACTAAAGGTAAGCCTGCTAGCGACGCAGTACTTTAAGCAGCAGTGCTAAGAAAAGTAACAGAAGTGTAAGTATTACTGTAGTGTACAATCAGAGGCTTCAGCAGCAGTAGTAGTATCAGTAATCTTAGAACTGACACTGCAGATAGAAGCAGTTATCCTGGTATTTTGGTGCATAAAAATCTAAATATCCCACATTTAAAACAGAAATTTACAAGAAAAAATATGTAAAATAAACCTGTTTTTACAATGAAATGAAATCGATGCAGTGTGCAAAACCTTGCTGTGCAGCGTCCACAGGCCGGGATCAGTACCAGCACTCAGCATTACAGCAGTATTACACAATGGCAGCCGTAGTCTGAGTATTAGTACTCGCAGTAGTGATCGGATAAAGAGTGAGAGCAGCGTTTCATTTCCTGTTCACTTTGTTTTTGTCCTCTGAGCGAACGGCATGTAGTTGAACCGCAAGCTCTGCTGCAGCTGTTCGTGCCAAATACAGAGAACATGCAGCGGACATACAACCCACACACTCACACACACACACACACACACACGTGTACTGTGATATAGGAAGTGTGTTACATAAAGACGGCTCCCCTCCCTGCAACATAAACACTGCCGTGACCGTCTGCTGCCATGTTTGGCTTCTTCCTCTCTGTCTTAAGCACACTTAGCTGCTATATGAGCCACAGCTTCCTTCAATTATACACGCAAACAACAGTGTGGAGGGACAGTTACAAGCTCCATACAGGCTGCAGGGAACACTGACATGCATTATTGACTGATGTGTTAATACTTTTTACTCATAAATTGTTGATCCATAGTCAACACAGTTTTAAAACTTAAAATGGCTTCATCAAAATCGTTTTTCGGTCATTAAAACCGTCAA
This sequence comes from Naso thynnoides, assembly GCA_029783665.1. Lineage (NCBI taxonomy): Eukaryota > Metazoa > Chordata > Actinopteri > Acanthuriformes > Acanthuridae > Naso > Naso thynnoides. Next base: position 1,559,795 of record JAQLOL010000008.1, on the reverse strand, counting down.
AATTCCAAAAGTATTTCATTTACAAAAAAGAAAAATGGGGAGAAAACAACATTTAATTGATTTGATTTGATGTGTTTATTTCGAACATTTACACATTCGAGAGGTCAGAATGAACAAGTTGCAAGAACACACAGACACACTCCGACATACACACTTCAAACCAGGAACCCTCATTTTTTTTAACAGGCTAATTCTTTGTATAGTTTTTCATTCGATCTTACTTTTCAAATTGAGTTAAGTTTAGTTTTAATTAAAGTCTGGGTCTTTTATTTTTCCACCATTGTGAAAAAACTACATTTATGTTTTAGTGTTTGTTTGCAAGGCGACAGATTGTAACACGAAGATACACAAACATGTAAAACTACTCGCAGTATTGTTGAGCAGTAGCACTAGTTGTAGTAGCTGGGCAGCTGTACTAACAGTACATTATGAGTCAATGCAGTAACAGCAGCAGAGTACTGGTGGTAGTGCCAGTAACAGCAGCACCTTCAGCAGCAGTACTAACACTAAATGCAGTATTTGCAGTCGTAGCATGAGTAGTAGTGGCTGTAGTGCCATTTACATTAATGAAAGTATTTCTACTGCTGCTATCAGTACGACCAAATTTAAAAACAAAACAAACAAAACAAAAACTTTGATTATTTAGTAATCCCATCTGCTAACATGAAGGCGGCCAGATTTATGACAAGTGGTACAGCCAACCACCAGGAGGCGATCTAGGTGTTTTTTTTTTACTGTCAAAGGAGTTCATGCTGTAATTTTTTGTTTATAGCGAATGGCATGAATTAGTGGCAGCAGTAGAACCAACCGCAATAAAAGTACTAGTAGGTAGCAGCAGTAGTAAATGAGTAGTACCAATTAAAGTACTATGTTCACAATGAAACTGTGTTCATTTTTTAATAGAGTCAACTGTTTAAAAAAATATATTATTTCAAGTGGAAAAAGGTTTTTTTTGCCTCAAGCTGTTTAAGTCACGTGATCAGCTCTGAATGTTTTGATCTTCCGTCGCAGCGTCTTCAACATCTGGTTCGAATCTCGCTGAAATTTCACTTCACGTTTACACAGTGAGACACACATGGACATCCGCGCACACACGCACACACCCAGGCAGGCACAGACTCGCCTCTGCACACACAAACAAACACACAGTCAGGCACGTGCACCTTCACGAGTGTACGCGGACACCGGTGGACACACACACACACACACACACACACACACACAGCAGAAACAATTGAGTCCAGGTGACACACCCCAGGAGTCTTGTTCATAATGTCAACACAGTGACTGGGAGTTATGTCACAGCAGCGTGGAGGGAGCAGCGACCTCCTCCCTCGCTCTCACCAGCCTGAATCACTGCTCACTGGCCGGATCCCATTATGACACCTGGTCACATGACATGACAAGACCCGTAGGTCTGAGACTGTCCAGGTTACACACGACTGCCTGAAACTTAAGGTGAAGGAGACAGGCTGTAACTCTTTTTATGAGAGTTGATGTAGATTTACTGCCTGCAGAATGTTTTCACCGTGCACATGCGAATCACATGAGGACATCAGCGCTGTGAAAAACTTTGACTTTCCAACAAAAAAATACTCATAAATTCAAACAGAAGATCCAGCTCAGGGAACGTTTATGTTTGTGCTCAGCAGAGTGGGTACACGTTTGCTTCACATTTTATTTTAGTTTTAGTTTTTGTTGTTGAAAGACATAATAAATGTAAAGCTTTTGTTCAGTGTTTTGTCACGTTTAGGTTTGTTTTTCCTTTAATAAAGGGGATATCTGCCAGCGACTAGAACACACAATTCTTAGCGAAGGCAGCTGATTCACAGTCATGTAAACAACCTTATATTTGTCGACAAACTCTAAAACAAAAGGCAATTCCTGCTTTTTTAAAAAATTTATTTAGAATTAGTTTTGCAAGTGCGCAATATTATTTCTTTTATGTCTAGTTTTAGTTTTTAGTTTGGTTTTATTCAGATAGAATGAGCGTTGCGTCGAGTGAGCCTCACCAGAAAAACAAGAGCAGACTGTTTGTTTAAACGCATAAAACATCTTAATGTTGGTGTGTTTGTGAAGACTGACAGCTAAAAATTGTCTCCGGAGAAAGTTAAAGCGGAGGTAGGCAGTTTATTTTTGGTGTCCCATAGTAACTTTTTAGCATTTTGTAATTCGGCTGGTCTGAGAGAACACTAGACTTCTGCTCCTCTCCCTGGCTCTTTACTCAGACCATGACGGTACTGTCTGCCAATCAAAAGTCATTTCAGATCGCGTGCGTTCCTATTGGCTGCTCTACACTACACTATTTAGTGACAGGTGACGCGGCTATGAGCTGATCGGCCGTTGAAACAAGTGACGTGCCTTACGTTTTAAAACGGGCCTCCGGCGGCTTGACAAGCTGAGAGGGGAGGGTGCAGCAGAGTTGCTTCCTTAGGGGTCTCATGCTACAGCTAGCTTGATTTCCAGATGTTGCCTAATTCGGCTTCAAGGCATCTCAGTTTGACACGGGACACGTTACACGGATTCTCCCTAGACACGAAGTAAGCAACCTCTGGCGGATGAAGCGTGACACATTGTCCGAACTGACTACGAATGACGTCGCAGCAGAGGGAGCGGCTGAGTTGGTTGTTGACGGACAGGAGGCGGAAAACGGAAGGACATCAGCGCTGATTTTGACCAATCAAAATAGGCCAGAGGTGAAGCAAGTGCGTGAAACTTCGTTTAAATAGAGCCAAGGCGAGCAATATTTCCAGCAAGCGACACGTTACTGCGGCTGTTCGCTGCCGCACGGTGCCGGTTAGGACATCCTCATCGAAAAACACGAAAGCGATTAGCTGTTCGCTCACTCGCATCACATGTAGTTAGGGAATCACGCTACTTCCTGTTAACTACTAACGTTGTTTTCTTTAAACCGTGACCAAAATGTCTTCTAATCAGCTGTTTAATTAAAGTAACAGGATGTTGACCTTTAAAATGCACATAAACATGTTAGTCCAACTGAGATCGTACCCGTAATCAGATTTCCCAGTGATCGAATTTCTCAAAGTTGAGCTAACACACACAGATAATGCGATTGGAAGTCAGATTACTCTTGCATGAATTCGCCTCAACGGGACACGGACTGGCCTAAACAATCTGTGCATGATCGATAGTCCACGCGGGGGCTTTGACCCGGAACTCGAACAGTATAAATTTGTTGAAGAAAGCCGGGACGAAAATAGTGTGTGTGCATCAAACTTGTACCAAAAGTAAAGCGTAGATACGAAGCATTCAGCGCTGTAAAGTTGTCGATGTTTCCACCGCTCGACGTAGGTTTTGCTAGCTGCTTGCTAACTAGTCTGTGGCTTGTTAGGCTAACTGGAAGAAGGTCCAATAGCAACCAGCTAAACGGGCCATAACGTTGCCTATCATAGTGGAGTTGGACAATAAATCAATTCTCCCTTGGTGCTTGTGTACTGGGACAAGGACAGTAGTCCAATAAAATGGCCTAACCGAGCTTCAACTGTTGCTCGACTTCACTGCGCATGAAAACGCGCCGACTGCGCAGAGCCAGGATCGGCTTCTTTGCAGGACAAACCTGTGCTTCGTTCGTTCTCTGCTGTCACAGGTCACACCGACATGAACGACGAGGCTGCACGTTTATCTTTGCCGTGCTCCTGTCCGTCTGGTCGTGAGCGTAAAGGCGGGGGAAAAAAAAAAGCCCACAGCACACACTCGATGTGTAACACAGACAGAAGAAGCATTCGGCGTACAGTAGCTGTGTTGTGACAATTAGGGGAGCAATTATGGTAAAAATAGCTCTTTCTCTTAAGGAGCTGATGCACGTTGCTGCCGGAGAGAAGGACGGTGTTGATGGTTACGAGTTCATGCAGCGCCGCTTCATCCTGCTTTTATCTTTATGTGAAGGAAGCAGATGACAGCACAAAGGTCACATGCCTCTTTTCTAAAGGTCATATGCAGATTGGAATGATGCAGCGATGTCATGGCATCAGATCCAAATACACTCCTGAGCAGATAAACTCCTTATTTTATGCTTTATTTTGCAGAATACTGAATTATCTCCGGTTCATCTAAGTGTATTCAGTGGCATGCTGTTACTAGACAGTAATAAATGTCAAAATCTGCTTTAAAATTCGATGAGGTTTTATTTCCCTCCTCTCTCTCCTTTTTCATGCATCCTGAAGCTTCTCTTTTGCTTTGTCCTCAGTGTTTACTCTCTCAGTAATCTTCACTATTTCCTCTCTCTCTTTATCTCCCTCCACTTTACTCCTGCCTCACTCTGTCCTTCCCCCTCATGCCCCTCCCCTCCCGTTTCTCTCCCTCTCTCTCGCTCCAATGCTCTCTGCAGCGGCACGTGACGTGGCGGCCGCACATGGCCCGAGCGTGTGAGAGACGGAGGGAGAGAGCGAGAGATATTTCAAAACATGCAAAGCGAACGCTCCTGCCTCGCTCTCTCCCTCCAGCGTCGCTCTCTCTCGCTCTCTCCTTCGCTGTGTGCAGTGTTACAGAGTGCAGAGTCAGTGTCTTCTTTAACCCTTCACTCCCCGGGATTAATCACAGCCCTGCATGTTAAATCACTGACTGCTTTAGCGTGGCATTATCCTGCACTCTCCTCTTAAAGAGACAGCAAATCACTTCGCATGCTGTCCAATCACTGCACAGCCATGTCTGACTGAATTCATCTTTTAATACCTGCATGTTGGAATTAAACCGTGGCTGCGTATCTCATCTCGCTGGTCGATGATTCCCAGGGTTTATCTGGGATTCTTCTCGTCTAGACGCGGGTATTTTTGGTTTCTGTTGAGGTGAAGCAGCTCTGCAGTTAAAGGAAAATGCACCTCAGTCGGAGGAGTCACATATGTTGTTTGTAAGGACGAGCACGGTTTAATCCGTGCTTAAACTGTTTGTCTGCAGGACAAAATGGCTGCAGCGATGTGAGGTTTTGTCAGTTCAGCTTGAAACTTTCTTTCTCGTTTCCAGGTCGTCGAACACGGAGGTCTCTGTCTTTCCTCTCTGCATCTCACGAAGAGACGCAAGGTGTCCTTCAGCATCTATGGCTGTATTTACACGAAAGATCTCGATGTCCAGTTCAGATTTGTCGCCACCTGCTTTCATTTCCTTTTAAAAGTGACTCATATCAGATATCTGCATTTACATTTGATAAACATTTGAAACAACCTACATGCACTCACGATGGTCACAGAAATGGAAGAAAAAAAACCAAACAATGCAGAAGTAAACAAATAGTCGGCTATTGTTAGCACTGTAGCCCAGACGTTTAAAACTGCACTCTCACAACTGAAGCATTCTTGTAAACCGAATTGTTTCTGCACAAACCCCTTTATTTTGCTTCTTGGCCCTCAAATTTAAAAGACAGCTAACATTTCCTGTTTACAGGTAACAATCGTTGCTTGTCTTATGAGTCCTCGTCCTCCTCTGGTTAACCTCCATGCAATTTGGCCGTTCTTGTTTTTTTTTTCTTAAGTTTTCAGCAGAGAGCAGAGAGAGTCCTTTGCAAGTGTCTTCCTCATTAAAGTGATGAATTGTGACGGTGGAATTCATTAGCATTAGCATTAGCCTAGTCACCGCTGTCACAGGCCTCGCGGTTTGCCAGTTTACGCAGCTGAAAAGAAGGTTGTGGTTTCAACAGGTTGCACTCTGGAACCCAGTTTTTACACGTTTGTTTCTTCAGGGGCGCCAGCACACCGGTGTCATGTCAAAGGAAGGCCGAACCCCGACAAAAATGTTTGGTTTAATAAGAAAACTTGCGTCGTATAAGCTTTCAGGTAACTTCCCTGCAAACTGTTGACAATCATTTGTGACATGCAAAGTCTTTCTGTCCGAGAGCCTTTTTAAGTCGTGGTTAACATTCTCATGAATGGTCGCACGTGGAGAAGATTTGTTTGAGTTTGGGCATCGAAACTACTTTTAAAATTTGACTTTTGCTTGACTTTCTGGTTTTGGTTTCACTTTTGGCTTCACACGGGTCATGAACTCCGTCTCCTGGTGGACTTCTCGTGTGTGACTCAACCTTCACCCCTCTGGAGACCTTCCGCCCTTCCTGCCGTATCAGGCAGAGCTCTTGTTGCTGTGTGCGTCTAATATTGACGCTGATGGGAGCTCGCTGAAAGACCGGCACGTCCCACGCAGACACTAAAACTTGGCTGGCTTGCTGAGGGATTCCAGAAGTGGATTATCTTAAAGCTGTAACCTGGTTTGATGCGTCAAATATTGTCATTTATGTCGATCACAGTGGCAGACAACTTGAGAGCAGAGAGATGTCTGACAGCTGGAAAATCACGGCATTGCCACTTATGATCTCACTGAAAATGTTTTGAAGTTGAAGCCTGAAACATAACTTGCTTTATGCCCGAGGAAAACCAAATCTAATGCAAATATCAGTTTAAAACCAAGTCAATAATGAAGCTGCTGTGTGTAAAAGTTTGTTTGCCTGTTTTGGTTTTCTTAAATGTCTAGAAATTCAAAGCAAATGTTCCACTATTGGCTTGTTTGTTTTTGTCTGTATGGTTCCCATCGAAGCATCACCACTTCTGCTTTCACTACCCGTCTCTTCATGTGTCCGTCAGCAGGATTTAAGAACCGTACAAAAATTCACATGAGGTTTGGTGGACAGAGCAGCCTGTAGCAGCAGCTCATCAGATCTGGGGTTGCTGGAATGTGTTTTAGATTTGGATTTTTTCTCCCTCTCTTACGTTTGTCAAACTATCTGCTGTTGATTTCAAAGTTTATTCATCCAGTTCCATCCCGTATATTTCACATGCAGTGATCTCTTTGTGTTCTTCAGTTTAACAAATGAGGACCATCCAGGACCGCCTCAGTGATAGATGTGAAAAATTTCTGCAGCAGATGCTTCCTCCCAAACATATTGCAGGTCAGTGAGTTCATGTGTCCTCCAGCATGCACAGGCTCATGGGAATCTGACGTCTAAAAAGCGGCTTTTTGATTGGGAAGGTTTCTCAGTGAATTGACCTGAAAGTGTCAAAGCCTGTGTTGTTATTTGGAATATTTGTGTCCACTTTCTTCAGCTACATAACCTCAGCTGGGTTGGTAAGAGTTTTGTCTGTGCAAGTCTCCATTTTTGTCCACTTACAACTAAAGTTTGCATCATCACAGATGGTACTATTTATGAGAATCGCATTTTAAGGAACAAAAATGAAAACTAGATTAAAGCAACTTGTGAAATCACATCTGCCTGCATATTTTTTGGTGTGTTTTCCTCCCTCTGAGCTGTTATCCTTTTTGCCCAAACTGAGTTCAAATCAAACCAAAGGTAACATGAGGATCAGATTATTGTAACTTGTCTATTTTCCATCTATTTCTCTGGTTGAATCTTGCGCTCTCGCTGCAGCTCTGTAGTAACACTTCAGCCACGGCGACCTGAGGGATTTCTGGCTGGATGCATCATGCTCAACCCAGTCACGTGTTTATAATTCAGAATAAAGTGCACACACACACACACACACACACACACACACACACACAAGAGAGCACGTTCGCATTAAAGCCCAAACAGTTGCATGCAAATGCTGAAATAAAGAGGACACTACATGTTCAAAGTTCAGCTCGCTGCACAGACACACAGAGCATGTGCACATAAAGGCACACGCGCACACACACACACACTGAGGATGTGTATTCATAGACACTTGGAGAGGCACTCAGGCAGATATGAACACACACACACACACACACACACACCGAGGCTTGCAGCAGTATCCAGTGGTATTCACTCCTCTGTAGCAGCTTCATCCTGCTTTCTCTGTCTCATTTTCCGACATTTTTTTTCTCCGATTTTTTTTTTTTCTTCCAGCGACATCGTCTCTTTTTCACAGCAAAACCTCTACGCTCTTATTGTTTATGACTTAGAATAAAAAGACAAACACAATGTTCCAGTCAGATTTCTCAGAATCAGATCCTGCCAGGCACTTTGTCTCTCTTTTTTCCCTCTTACGCTCTCCGTCTGATGTGTTCTCTCCGCATGGAGCTGTGGACAAATGCTTCATACAATATACAAGTTTAGGAATGCAAATTTTGTGAAAGGCACGAGTATGAGTCCAGCGCTTACATAAATATGACAAACAAAGCTGGTAATCACCACATGATAGAAGCAGTCACGAGGTTTTTTGCCATTCAAGTTGTCTGACAGCATTTTGATAAACAAGTTAGAAAAAAAGCGAGAGCGGCTCAGAGCTTAAAATCTCTGCACCTGCAACCAACTGAATATCTTATCGTCACACACACTTTTTCCTTCTGTGCATTTAGGAGAATGCATGGTGGCTGCAAAACTCCCGAGAACATGAACAGCCCTCTTTAAATTAGCCCCACTATATGATATTATCGCAATACTTGAGTCCTAATACGATATTATCACAAAAGTCACGATATGATAATATCACGATACAATAATATCCCAAAACTTACCATGCAGTACGGTATTATCATGATATTGCCATATGTTGAGTACTGCAGTATTGAATATTGTGATTTTTTTTCACCTTTATTAACTGTAAAAAAAAATTTCCCCAAGTAAAACTTTGTCTACATCATCTGTTTCATCTGATAAGATAAATTTCTCCATCTAGTCATCTCACGTCAATCATTTTTTTTATTGCTTTTTTTTATTACCTCATGAGACAGTGAGCACTTAGCCCCATCTAGGACTGAAAAGTCAGTTGGTTTTTAGTTATTCTATGACTCAAAAGGCTTGGATTAGCAACATTTGTTATTTATAAAACAAAATACTGATACTTGGTGATGAATCCATATAACAGCGTCACACAAAATATCGCACTGTAACACTGTATTGATTTTTTCTACCACCCCTTTTGTTTTTTCCATTCTGGGCTGCAGTGGAAAAATGGATGCAACGTGGCGGACTCCATGGAAGAGGACACCCTCTGCAGATTTAAACGGCCCATTATAAGGTAATTAAAACACAACAATTCCTATTTTCAGTAAAACATACACTGATAAAAAAAAAAAAAATATGAAAAAAAATTTCCACTCTCCAAAATCCTACACACCTGACCTTTAAGTTCAACCTAATTCAAGCACCTCTCGTCATGTTGGTGCCATTTTAGAGTGGCAGCATTTTGCCTTTGAGGAGGCACTGCCTTAAAGGCTGAAGTCAGGGCGCAAAAATCTCCCATGCAGCGTAAACACATCAGATTACGAGACATTTTAACATCCACCCTGCATCCTTTCCCTGTAAGATATCTTCAAATCCAGCAGCTCACTCCACATTCCTACATAAAAGCAGCATCACAGCTCTGCCTCTTAATGTTTAAAACCTGATCAGACATTCTGAACGCAGCCTGTTTCTGTCTTCGACTTGGTTCGATCCAAGGATTCCCTAAATTCACGACAAAAGTTCGGTTTCCTTCTCTGCATCCCAACAGCTACAGAACCACTCGCTGCCTCATCCCACCTATACAACCGCTGAACATTTACGCAGACATCTGGCCATCTGTCATCGATAAATCATCAAGAGATCAGCTGCAATGATTCATCTGACAGCCAACAGAATAAGAAACGAAATCGTCAGCATAAGAACGGGCTTTGTGGTTTCAGTGAGAATTGGAAGTTGCCAGACCTGTGAAATCTCCAAGAAACAAATGAAAGAAAGACAGAAAAGCTCCTGTGATGTCGTGGCAGTTCTGGTTCACATCAGACGCAGCAGAGAGAGGAAACAATAAATTATGAATATAAAACGGATGAAAACAGGCTGCGTGAGAGGCGAAAAAGGCCGCAGAACGGGGTGTCAGGCATTTATCAGAGATGTAATTAGAGGAGACCCCTCTCTGGTTATTGTTGAAGACGTCCAGTGGTTGAATTGGGTTAGTTAATGTAATGTATCATAAGTCTCTGTCCTCATTAGCGCAAGATCACATTAAGACCTCTGCATGCACAGCTTCATTAATTCCTGACTGCGTAAGCTGGTGCAGAAATGTTGCCTTCTCGTGTGCAGATGTCACTTTTAATCTCGCTCACAGGCGCTTAAAAAAGAAAGCCAAAGCTTTCTCTTTTCTAACTAGGAAGTTGCTTCATTTTGACCATTTTGAAGGTTTTTATACATGTTAAAACATTGAAATCTTTCCTCTAAAACCTTTCCTCAGCTATGGAGTGACTAATGAAGTAAATAATTAACAGATAATGTGCTGGCTTTCGATAACTGAATCAAATTTGCATCTAAATGGGTCAAACTGGAACAAAACCCACTTTGCAGCGCCCCAGACTTTGTTAATATTCAAAGTTACTCACCATGTAGACACTCGGGTCCTCCCATCATGCCTTGCTGCTGCTGCTGAGGTGGCAGTGGCGGCGGTTGTGGCTGCACGGTTTCCAGTCCCAGCAGTGAGGAAGAGGAGGATGAAGAAGACATGGAGGAGGACGAGGAAGAGCAGGGCGGAGGGGAGGTTGGGGGGCACTGGGAGCTCTGGTTGGGCACTGCCGACTGGGAGCTCTGACGAGAGAGAAAAATATAAATATGACCTTTCTTCCTTTCTCTAAAATGAAATTAAGATGATCACGCTCTGTATCCAAACTTTGTGCCACTTGATGGCATTTTAAAATGACCACACGCCAAATGAAGACAGTACGCCTAAATTATGTCCCATTGTTTCTCAGTGGAAACCATTGACTAACATCTGAGTGGACTTGCTCATGCCTCTCCGCTCGTTCTCCGCTCAGACAGAGATTGTTTGGAATTGTTGATTAATTAGCTGAGTGGATATTATTGGTGATTGTATAACATTTTAATAAGCTGTAACAGCCAGAAATCGTGGCTTTGCCAATGATTTTACAAAAGAGATGGTAAGCTAACCCGCTAGGAACGAAGCGTACCAGAGTCATGCACCGGGTCAGGTATCCGAGGGCAACCGACGGGTAACCCGTGAAAAAGCTGTGTATTTGGTAAAAAAATATACGTAACAAATTCACATGGTATGGGCACGGGAAAAAGAATGAACTACACGTGGGTGGCCAGCGGGTGAGAACTTTTTTTTTTTTAGGATAACTAATCACTATTATCCAGGCAAAATCACTTTTATTTTGAAAGTCACTGACAAACGGCGGCCCCTGACCTCGTCATCAATTTCATCACTGATCTGTCCGAGATGTAGCTCACCGCTAGCTGTTGCTAGTTCGTACTTTGTGGTGTTACATCAAAATGGATGTCATAAAGGCAAATTAGCCAGTGGAGAACACCAGCTTGTGGATAAGATACTTGTGGATAGCACTGAACACGCTAAGTCTCAGTTGAGGCTACTGTGATAAAAGACAGTTGGGCAATGAACGCGAGTACGTCAGGATCAACGCTGAGCGCTACAGCGGCATCGGGGGAGAGGAATTCATCTCGTTCCACTTCAACGTGAGCGACTGTGGCCTGTATGTGTGTGTGTGTCTGTGTGTGCTTGTTTAATCACAGTAATGGTTTGGGTCGCAGGGCTTTTATTAACGGGTACAGGCGGGTGTGGCTTTGCGTTAGACATACTAACAGGTAATGGGTCGATTCTGGTACAGAGCTTTACGAGTATGGGCAGGTGCAGAATTTAAAAAATGGACCCTTTGCAAGACTCTGGAGCATATGCGCTAGCAAGCTAGTTAGCTAAACTTGCAAGTGGGATTTGTTTGTTAAACTTCGGCCATTCACTGCCCCAACTTTGCAACAAATGAAGGGCCATAGTTTCCTTGCAGGTTTAATGAGGTTTAAGTGAAGTTTGCTTCCTCTGTCGGTCTCACCTGGGAAGGGATCTGGGCGCTGGTGGAGCTGGGCCCGTTACTGTGCATCCCCATCCCGTTCTCGGTCAGGAACTCCTCCAGGTCCATGTACTGCAGCTGGAACAAGCCTCCATCGCACGGCAGGGTCCTCTCCCACAGCAGCGGGCCCAGGAAGGCCGACTGGGAGTTATGCCTCAATGAGCCGGGCGTGGGTGCTCCTCCCACCTCACCGGGCCCCCCGCCATTGACCCCCAATGAGTCCTCATCAGAGTCCAGGGGTTTGTCTTTGTCTGGGATGGGAGGGAGGGATGAGAAGTGGTTTAGATTTCTGGTAGTAGAAAGGGCTGTGTTGTCTTCTTTATGACCACAGAGCGTCATCTGACTGTTTTCCTTCATCCTGCTTTCCCTGAGGTTGTGTTCAAGGGCAAAGGGAAGGAAGGATAAGAGTCGATAACAAGTGATATCCACTCTGATAGTCCATCAGATTGACTCAAACCACAAAGAGAGAGGCTGACAATCTCATTCACTGTGGTTTCATTAATTTACTGTAATTAAACTGTCCTCAAACTAATGTGGTAAAGATTTATTGATTCTGGAATGAAACTTGGCGTGTTTTTGTTTTTCATTCCGACAAACTTTGCGTCCTTGTTGGGGAAAGTCTATGAGAAGATCAATAATTTTGTGCACATCAAATTTTTCAGACATATTGAAAGCTGGAAAAATATTACAGTGTGCACAAACTTGGAATGAGAGTGAAATACGTCTGGTGACGATGAACTGAAATGTGATGAGCATCAAACTTCCCGTGCCTCTGTTCTCTATGTTAGCCCACACTCGTGTGTTATATTTCAATGCAGGCAAGGCACCGATTTCTCTGAGGATCAGAACGTCCGAGTGCTGCACCTTGAATCCTGCTCCTGTCTGTTTGATGCATCCAGTGCGTGTGTGAAAGGGCAACTCTGTGACCTTTGAATGATGACATGAAAAGCTGAGTCACAAGCAGTAAACACGCCCTTGCTGTTTCCTACACACGCCTGCTGGTGACCAGTCATGTTGGTAAACTTAAGACAACGCTGTGACACTCTCTCTTTGATGACTTATGCGACTGTTGGACTGTAGTGTTGGTACAACTCTGATTCCACAACAGTTGTAAAACATAACTAAAAGAGAATGTAATCATTTTCAATATATTTAATGTTTTACCTCATAAACTTCATTGATTTTCTTGTAAGTACATGCTTATGGGGAATTTAAAGACAACAACAAGTTTCACACGAGATGGGACGGGAACAAAAAAAAGGTTGAAAGTGGTACAGTGTTTAAAACAAACACCTGCTTGAAACCATCCACAGGTAAACATGTTCATCGGTAGGAGATTCCTCAGTCATTCACAAGCAAAGGTGGAGTGAAACGTACCACTTTGTAAACGTTACGTAACTGTTGTCAGTGAACGCAGCAGCTTCGCAATGAATGGATTCTGTTTTAGTCACATTTTTAAATGCATCCCAACTTTTTTGGAATCACGGTTGTTGTTTTTTTATCAGGTAACTGCCACATGTGACCTCAGTTAAGTTACTTAAAGTAACAGTGGAACGGATGTTTTGTCTCAAAGCTGCATTACAATCACACATCCGTCCGTGCGTTCGTTCATGCATCCATTAATCCATCCTTCGAGTCGTGGAGGTAGCAGTGTCAGCAGGGGGCTCCAGACTTCCCTTTCCCTGGCCACTTCAACAAGCTCCGACTGAGGGATCCCGAGGCGTTCGCAGGCCAGTGCAGACGTATAATCTCTCCACCTGGACCTGGGTCTGCCCCGGGGCCTCCTCCCAGCTGGATGCGCCTGGAACACCTCACTAGGGAGGCGACCAGGAGGCATCCTTACCAGATGCCTGAGCCACCTCAACTGGCTCTTTTTAATGTAAAGGAGCAGCGGCTCGACCACAGTCACTTATGGATGACCGAACTTCTGACAATATCACTACGGGAGACGCCAGCCACCCTCCCGAGGAAACCGCTTGTATACGGATCTCGTTCTTTCGGTCGTGACCCATCCTTGCAATCGTGTCTACAGAGAATCCAAGCAGCAACTTTCAGGACTGAAAAATTAAGCCAGCGCCCAAGTGACAAAAACTGCAGTTCCTCAAATGGCCACTCGAGGCAGTAGATCGCCACGAAGCCCCATATTAAAATGTCCAACTTTACATTTGCAGGGACACGGTCTTTGTCGCTTATTTTCCCAGTTCAGAATTGTTATATCACTACCTCATGACGATTATATTTGTGCCAAAAGACCCTCCTAGAAGTGTGAGCTCCGCCCACGCTGCACCTCTTTGCGTGTATTTGGATTAGGCTGAGTCAGGAACTAACAGAGCTTTACCTTTACCATCGCCCTTCACAAACCTCAGGTTGACGTCGAGTCATGAGACTCTTTCCGTGTTTTAAATAGCCTATCAGTATATCATGCAACACTTACTATCAGAAAATAGTTGTTGCAACGGTTGCATCATTTGATCAACGCCAGATGACGTTTGTGCTTCTCTCTAACGCTCGTGTCCTTCGCTTTCTGTAAAGCCTTTCTCTGCAATCATTAAAAGGCCTCTATAAATACAGTTGACTTGACTGACCCTGAACTCTGACCTCCCACAGAGGGACAGCGCTGGTGGAAAGATAGATACACCCATCAGGCATCAATAAACCATCAGCAGAAAAATAAGAGAAGAACCTGCGAGCAAACCGGGAACCAAATTTAATTCACAGAAAGAACGAGAGTGATTGTTTAGCGCCCTGATCCTTTGATAATATTATTCTACAGAATTACGCCTGCAAAAGTGCATGTTGAATTAAACGGCACACTGAATAATGAAACCCAATAAAATAGTAATAAAGGAGCATATTTAAGCAGACTGAGATGACAGAGCAGGAGAGAGTGATAATAAAGAGGGGACGGGATGGAGAGGCGGAGGGAGAGCATCAGCGAGGCCGGAAATTTAAATTTAAAGGGATTACAGAACATAAAGACAAGAGAGATTACAACAGCAGAGGAGGGACAGAGAGAGACGGAGGGAGGAGCAGAGCACCGAGTCAAGGCCATTATACTCATGTCCCTCATAATCCCTCCACTATCATCATCATCATCATCATCATCATCATCATGTTCCTCAACTGTCTGCCAGTTTCTTTTAATTTACTCTCGGCTCATTAACAAACTCAACGAGGGACAGACAGGAAGAGGAAACCACAGAACAGATACAAGTATGATCCAGAGTATTCATGAGCAAAAAAAAATCTTGTCTTTTTAAAGGTGTGGGATGCATTCAGACTCCAAATCACTGCCCACATCTCGGATTTAATTCGGTCTGCTGTTGTGTTCATTGATGGAAGAACAA
>JAQLOL010000008.1:1524022-1539253 GCA_029783665.1 Naso thynnoides | reverse complement strand
CAGCCACAGGCCTCCATGTTGTGACATGTCAGCAGCTTGACAGACAGACAGACAGACAGACAGACAGACAGTGGCCTGTTTGTCAGCCTCCATCTCAATAAAGCTGCTGGCGCGTTTGTTTCTACAACACATAATCACATTTAAAGTTATTAAATTGCATTTAATCCCATAAAAGTGGCGAGAGGAGACACATGGCTGCTCCTCTTCCTCCTCTTCCTCCTCTTCCTCTTCTTCTTCTTCATCTCAACAACCACAGAAGCACATGGCCCCGGCACGCGCCGACTGTTGCCTACCGGCGACTCTGCAGCGCCGCGATTGGCTGAAACTGGGTCACTCGCAGGCTCCCTCGGCCTCCCATTGGCCAAAAATAGGTCACAGTCTCCGCCCACAGGTTTCCCCATGCCATAGCCGCGTGACAGCAGGGCTGGAGGGAGGGGGGGGGGGGAACATGCGGGGAGGGAGCTGGCTGCGTGGATTAGTGTTCACTTGTGAGCGATGCAGCAAAGATCACGTTCACGTCTTTATTATGATGCTAAATGAAAATGAACAACACCCGGGCCTCTCCAACGTTATTAAAATTAAATTTAAAAAAAAAAATTAGATTAAAGCAGGCAATTTATTTAAAAAAACAAACAAAATGAAATGCAGAAACAACAAAAAAAAAGCTTCCATTTATTCTAGAATAATGTTATTTTCATTTCATGACATGTCGAGCCGTTTTAAAAAAGCACAAATCTTACTTTTCCCCATGTTGATCTTTAATTCTCCCACATCAGGCTGCAGCTCATCACTCCTAGTTCAATGTCCAATGTTTTATTTGCTTGCTAAAAAAAAAAGCAAAAGCCCAATGTTGGATTAAACTGCACATCATAACATTGTGAATAACAGTTTTTTTATGTTTCCACTGTTTGATTCACATGTCTGTGTTGAATGCTTTAGCCTGTAATGAGCCCACTGTGCAGAAGTTTAGATGTCTCTTAAAGCACGACAGATATTGTGAATAATTTGCTTTTCATGAACAAGCTGCACTGCATTTACGGCCAAGACCTGTGTGCTATTTAAATTTGTCTCTATTAAGCCCTAACGCAGCTGCACAATCTCCTTTTGGTCAAAATAAATAATATAAAATAATATAATATAATATAAAATCCTCGTAGAAGATTCTTGCACATTTAAAGCAATAAATTCAACAAACGGGCAGCTCGGTTACTTCGTTCTCTCACGCGGTTATATGTTCTTTAAGCGCTTGGATGCGCATTGATTTGCCAAATCAATAACATCAATAGTAGCAGTCCGTAGCAGTGCATCACAGAGCATAAACATATCAATCCCCTGTTTACTGTTGATACTATTTTGACTGATTCATGAATCAGACGCAGCAGCTGCGCAGCGGGAACAACAGTTCCTGGAAGGACCTGGAAAAGCCTCCCGGTCCTATCAGGTGACGGAGGGCTGTCAAATATACATGACAGGAATGTGCTCGTAGTAAGAGGTTAAAATAATCCACTGGCAAGCAGGTGTGTGTGTGTGTGTGTGTGTGCTGGCATGCATCAGGGAAAGTGAAGAACAGCAGCTCGATGCCGCAAACATGTTATTTGAGTGTCATGAAACATTTCAAATTCAAATTATTTTCCCCACGTTCCTTTCCTCCACACTCGGCAGGGATCGTTTTAAGAGTACTTAAATGGCTCCATCTAGTGGCCATTTGTCGGCAAAGCACCAAAGGGAGGAAAAGGCCACGGAACGCCGCTCGCTCTGCTTTCAGGCGGCTGTACAACCAGCAGGGGAGGGAGACGTACTCAGATCTTAAACTGAAGTAAAAGTTGCAATATTCAACCGCGAAGCTTTCAAGCGAGAGGATGTACTATCAAATTAAAAATGTCCTTTGAGTAAGGACGCAAGTAGTCACTGTGCAAGGGAATGGTCCCTGTCAGACGTGCACTATTATATGTGAGATTATTTGGAGGAACATTACTGCATTAATGTGTGTTTTGGTGCTGTGGATGTTGGAGGTCGAGCTCATCTTAACCACACAGGTTACACTGTTCACGAGCTCAGAATAATGGCCCGTTTTCAGCTTTGTGCAGCTCATCCGAGAGGCTTTTCAAATAGTTTATTCAGCTTGAGAGGAAAAAAATCTCCTCAACACATACAGATAACTATACGTGGTTTCCACTGGACAGGATGCGTGTGAGAAATGTAATCTGAAAAGTAACTAAACCTGACACGGATGTTGTGGAGTAAGACGAAGGGCATTTGCTCTGAGCTGATGTGGATTGTGTAAAAAAAAAGTAAGAATTAAGTAGCATGAAATCCAAAGTACAGGCACCTTACAATTGTACTCATCTAAAGTACTTGATTATATCACGGTGGTACACGACTGAGAAATTCTTTTCTCTCCCGTGTTTTGTGATCACGAGTTTCGTGCATATGAGACTCCTCAGTCAAAGCGGGCAGCAGCTGCTCTGCTCTCATGAAGGCTTCAACAGCTCACCTGACCTTCATGCTCCAGGTGCACCACACCTGACCTCCCGTCATTGATGTATGGAGAGCTTGGGGCCCTCAGAGCATCTATACTCATGTTGTGCGTGGGGGCAGCTACATGTGATGCATCAGAGAGAGGAACCACTTCAGCGTCCCTGTAGGAGGGAAGGGTGGATAAAAATACACACAGTGGATAAATGATCCGCAGCTCTGAGTGGATGGGAGTTGTGGCTGAGCTGCTGTGTTCACGGCATTTTCGAAGTTAACAGTGTTCGAATCCGCATTTTACAGCAGAAGAGATGTTGGTAGCCCATTTCTGTGACTTTTCATCCTGGATCCTCACAGAGAGGCTGATGGAAAGAGACGAGCAGATTAATGATGGCAGTGAAGTTTTGTCTGAAGGCAAATATTCGTTTGGTTTTTATAAGTGACTTGAACCACAATGAGCAAAAGCATCATTGGAACCGTTTCTAAATTTGTGCCGGTGCCTTAACATCTAAAATCTAGTACTTCAGCATCGGCCACACAGGTTACATAAACCCCGCCCATTTTTCCTCGAAATTGCTTTATCTGTGAGGTATGGTGGTTGTTTACATTTTGTCCATAATCAGTAAACGTTACAGAAAGTAGCTGAAAACGTGCGACAAAAAAGTCCTTCTTCACGGCTAATATTCCAGCTAGGAAGGCAGCACTTGTGAGGGACTATTTTTCCACCAGGCGTAATAATTTTGGTCTCAGCGGCTCCCACCTCTCTCTCTCTCTCTCTCTCCATGATTTTTGACCAAATAAACGCAGACATTCTCTTTAGAAGGGTGAATTACCCATAGCTAGCAACTTTCACATGGCCTATATTATTTCTATCCCCTGTTTCAACATGAATGGCAGTGAATGGGCTTTAAAAATGCAGCCTGACATCTACTAAAGTAACACATGGTCACGTTTGAACAAACTTGTGAAAGAGAGGGACGATTTCTGCTAATGGTGAGAAGTCAAAAGTAGACTGGTGCAGTTCTTTAAATAGCCAACAGTTTTCTGCTTTATACCTCTTTTTTTACTCCCCAACATTCATTTTACATCGATCGATAACTTTAGTCGAGGCCAACACTTCAGTTCTTTTACTGAGGTACAATTGTTTACGCCGTTCTGCACAGACGTACTATTAATTTTACTCAAGCAAAACACGAGTTCTTGTAATTCTTTCAAGAGTGATCATACAAAATTTCCATGTCAAACAATTTCTCCAAATTACCATAACATTTATACCACAAGACCATTTCACTACTATTAGATAGCCAGCTTGCATATTAAACATTTCAGCAATTTTAATCAACTGACTCATTAAAAGTTTAATAGGACTGAACATGAAATCTTAGAAATGAGTCAGTTTTTGATGTTTTCAGTCAAATTAACGTAAATGTATCTTTGGAAATGTTAAACTTGAAATTTCGGACCATTTTATTTTATGTTTGTGAACAATTAAGTGAAAAACCTGCCGTCAACAGTACTGATATTTTGGCAATTTCTTCACCAGGAAGAAGCCATTATCATCTGGGACATTGTTTTTGGAAACACATTAGTGCTAAAAAAAAAAGTCATAATTAGATTTAAAGCACAATAAATTGAACTGTTTTCACTGTCACTGTATCAAGCTGGAAGCAGAAACTTAAAAGCTGACATCACAGCTGCCTGCATGCTTAAAAACCATGAGAGGGAAGTTAGAATGTTGGTGTGGTTTGGTTGAACTGACCACATTTGAACTCGCTGCTGTGGTTACACTCGAGATAAAAAGGGTGAGGGCCACAAGTTCACTTCAAAAATGAAACTCTGATCGTATCTGCGCCGTTCCTTTGATTCCAGCATCTGCAAGTTTGCATGAACGCAACAGGTTTGACTCACTGAGTGAGTTTCTTCTTAGGATGGAAACAGAACTCATTTATTGAGATGTATGAGACACAAGCCCTCCGGCGTGTCCCGGTCCAACCCCATGATCTGAATGACAAAAATTAGTAGCAAATAACATGTATTTGTTAATAAATTGAGTTAAAGTTTGACGTACGTTTTAATGAGGTTAAAAAAAAGGGAAAAGCAAGCTGAACTCTTCCACTGTCATCCAACGAAATTGATCAAATGTTTTAATTTTTTTTCCGAGTTAAATTAAGCTTGAATCAGTTTCACTATTTTGCTGCGCTTAATCTCCAAAGGGTCGTGTTTTTCCATTTTACAATTTCTAACAAGTTTCCCAGACACAATGTAATCTGATAGCAGCTACACAGACACTGTTTAAATGTTAGCCTGCTAATGTGTTCATTCTATTTCAAGTGCAGCCTATGCATTGTGTTGTTCTCATTAGGAATAAAAATAATTCCAACACCACCAGTAATTTTTTTTTAAAGATAAATATTTACTTGGGTTGAACTTTTTTTCTTTTAATAAAATATTTTCATATAATCTATTAAGCACCAAATAGTAATTCACTTGAATCTTGTAAAATATATCCTCACCTTTTCAAATGGCTGGGCGATCAATTAATGTATCGATTAATTCAAATTTGGGGTTTAGTTTAAATTTTTTTAAAATGAAAATTGATTTTCTCTTCCTTGTTTTGTTCCAGGAGCCTCAAAATGATATTGTTTTTATTAATGATAAAGGAATTCATGTAAATTTGTTTTGTGTAAGTGTAAATGACTTAACCTCCCCTGAAATCACACTTTTTAAGACAAATTTGAAGCTTGCACTTCAACTCCAAAAGCAAAATTCAGTTTGCTTTTGTCAATTTTATTGTTCAAATCAAATAACTGGAAAGGTTGTTTAGAGCAATTTCTTTGTCATCTGAAGTTTATTTTAAGTAAGGAGAAAAAAAATTGATTTAAAAGTATAAATTTCGTAAGAAAAAATCTGAGATTTTATTTTTAGGGCCATAACGCCCATCTCTGCCATTTCTTAACCTAAAATTCAGTATTTTGGACTCAAAAGTAACTATAATGTCTTTGTGATGACAATCCAGATGATCTGCTTTTAAAAAAAACTTAAACCAACAGTTTACATAACGTTTCAGATTTTTTTTTTTATTCGATTTGAGGGTTTTCAACAACTCACTTTTAGGCAAAGAAAAGGATAGTAATTTAGTAATAATATTACATGTTTTAGTTTTACAGAAAAAAAAAAAAAAAAGAAAAAACACGTCTGGACAGAACCTAAATATGGACTATGTGTTCACGCTTTTCTTACAAAAATTGGGCATAACTGTGGCAATGAGGAAGTGGGCAAAAGGGGCACAGGGAGGGGAAAAAATATCACATCGATACATATACTCATCCCGCTGTTTTACAAAGATAGTCCCCAACTCGTTCCCTCCCACCCATACAATACCAACAATGATAAAAGAAATGATACTTGGAGTAAAAAACAGCAAATAATCAATATATAATAAAATATAATACGAATTGTACAGTACACTCCGGTTATTTCTGTTGTCCTTTTCAAATTCGGAACACATTAACAGTTTGAGTCGTGTTTTCTCTCCGTTCACGCCTCTTAACAATGACAAAAGTAGTGTACATTAAAAACATGATCACTAACACTTTCCTGTCTTGTCCCAACTCCATTTTTTTTCCTATAGCACATCAACTAGCTTTGTCTTTAGTGACAGGTAAGACCCTTACTATTGTAAAAATCATTTCATGAGGTTTTGAGACTGTCAGGTCAGGACTTCCTTTTTTAAAAAGATTAATTCATCTCAAGGGCAGATATCGTCTCATTCTAAAAAGTGAGAGATTCTCCACTGGGATAACAAATAAACATACAGAGCAAGAGACACGGACTATACTGTTTAACTGTGAATAATGTGAAAACAATTGAAAAAATAAACTGGTACTAAAAGGTACCTCACCTCTACAAGAAGCATCCAATCAATAGTTATGCAACAACACTGTTAATGGGAAAAAACAAAACAAAACAGAGGATGATGTAGGAAACTGTTTTTGACGAACTGGTGCTACTGAAACTGTCACGTGGTCTACAGTTCCACCTTCAGGGAAGGAGGGGCAGGTAAAGGGTGGTTCTGATTTTTGGCCTTCTGAAGTCCACATTTATCAACCACCTCTGCTGTAGGAAGTTGGGAGTGGGAGGGGTGTGGCATATTACAGTAGTTACACTAATCCCTCCCCATTCTCCCATTTTTTTGTCTGTTAAAAACTGGCTAGCTCTTGCTTGCTTCTTGGATTATTTAAAAAAAATAAACATAAAAATCATTCTAGTCTAAAAAACTTTTTTTTTTTTTTAAAGTTTTTTTACTGACTGTAGTCAGTCAGTACTGTTGATCTCTCAGGCTGGACCAGAACTGGGGCCGTTAGCTGGACTGGTGAACAGTCACTATCTGACTGGTCCTGTGATGACAGAGGTTTCATCAGTCCCCAGTTCCCGCTCCCGCTGCCGGCGGTCATCCCCCGACAGGAGAACTTGTGGCGGGCCAGAAGTCCAGGGTTCCAGAAACGGTGTCGGCATTTGCAGCATTGGAATGCAGCTTGTTTCAGATGCTGGCCCCTGTGTTTCAAGGCTTTGTGTAATGAGCTGGTGCGTCTTCCACACACCTGACACCGCAGACGGGCGTAGCGGCCTGAGTTTCTTGGTGGGTGCCTGATGGCATAGTGGACCAGCAGAGTTCCCTGCTTGGCATACGTGGTGCTGGGGCAGATGGGGCAGGGGAATCGCTTGATGGGGATGTCCATTGAGGTGAGCCCGGTGACTCTGACTGCACCTCCACACCACGACCTCACTTTCATCACGCCACCCTTTAGCCTCAGCTGGGCCAGCATCTTTTTTTTGTTGAGCTGTGCTTGTAGTTTGCCCCTTTTTTTTCTCAGAAGTAGCAGCTTCCTGCGGGTGTCTTTACTCAAAGGGACACCCACCAGCTTTCCGTCTCTCATGATGCTGTGGATTACCACTCGCCTTTTTTTCTTTCGGTGCTTTTTTGTCTGTCCATGCCGCTTTTGGAAGTTTTTTGAGCGGTAGTGAAAAGGGTGTTGCAGTTGTAGCTGTTGTTGTTGTTGCTGTTGTTGCTGCTGCTGCTGCTGCTGTTGCTGTTGTTGTTGCTGCTGTTGCTGCTGCCCAGAAGCCCCTTGCTGCATGTGAGACGACCCAGCATAGTTGGAACCTGATCCAGAATCATAGAAGAGCGGCGAGTATCCAGAGGGTTGGGACTGGTTGACACGCTGGCCGTTGCGGTCGATGCCGTGCTGAGACAGCTTGTGGCGTACTAAGCTGTTTGAGTAGGCAAAGGCTTTACCACATACTTCACAACGAAAGGACTTTTCCAGCCCTACTCCACCGCCATGGACAGTCTGCTGATGTGCCGTCAAGTGGAAATAGTGGCGGAATGATTTCCAACACACCGTACAGGTGTAAAGCCTCTGAGAGGGGGTGCCAGATGTTGGAGACTTTTCTCCTTGGGAGCAGGATGAGAAATAGTCAGAGTTTCCCGAGTTGGCAACCTGACTGATGGCAGCGGCAGCGGCAGCACCTTTAATTCTCCTCCCTTGGTTGTCGATCTCTCCTCTTCTGTGCAGCTTCCCATGTCTCACTAGGCTCTGTGCATAGGCAAACATCTTCCCACACAGATTGCATTTGTAGTTCTTTTGACCGGAGTGAACGGTGAGATGCTTGGTGAGGTGGAAGGGCTCGCGGAACATTTTGCCACATACATCACAGGCATGAGGCTTCTCTCCCGTGTGGACGCGGTTGTGGCGCCGCAGGGTCTCAGCCCTTCTGAAGCGTTTGCCACAAATGTGACAGCTGTACGGCCTTTCTGAGCCGTCCCCTGGAGGAGCGGGGCTTCTTCTTCTCCTGACGATGGTGCTTGGGTCCCTTTTCTCTCTGGGCTTTCTCGGCCTCCTGGGCTTCACGTGGGGCTGGCTAGGGTGAGTTAAAGGCATGGTGGAGCCATTAAGGCTGGATGTGGACGACGGTCCACCCAGGTTACCAAACCCCAACCCCCCCAGCAGGCCTCCAATGATATCCCTCCTCTCTCCTTCCCGGCTTTCTGTGTTTATATCACAAGAGGCTGCGGCCGCAGCAGCGATGGCCGACATTGCACTGCTGGTGACCTCATCATCTGAATCATCCAATAGGGAGGAGAGGGGGAGGTGTGGCTGCTGTTGTTGCTGTGGTTGCTGCTGTGGTTGGTGGTGGTGATGATGTTGCTGGCTCTGTGGGTGGGGATGAAGAGTTGGGGCTAAAGGGGCCTTACGGAGAGTTTGGCTGGTCATCTCACTGGTGAGTGTACTCTCTGTGGGATACAGAGACGACGATTGTGAGCGTCTGTAGTCATCAACTCCGCTGCTGTATGACGACTGGTTCTGGTAGCGATTTCTGGAGTAATCTGTTGCATACTTGTTGTTAGCCATTACTGCCCCGTCATTTGAAATCCCTACCCTGTCTCCACTGCTCCCCATTTTACTGCTGCTTGGGTTGGATGATCCACTCCCTCCAGTGCCAGCCCGGTTTTTTGAACTCCGAGGAGGTTTGCCACAGGCACCTGAGGCAGCATGATTGAGAAGAGAGGTACTCTCGCGGAAGCAACGCCCACATGCTGGGCAGCGGAAAGGCTTTTCATCGTGAATTTTCTCATGCCGTGTAAGTGACTCTCGACGGTTGAAGGACTTTTGGCAGATGTTGCAGACAAAAGGCCGATTTTCTGAGTGGGTGACACTATGTTGGATAAGGTGACCTCTCTTTTTAAATCTCTTCCCACACTCACCACAGCAGAATATCCTCTCTGGGCTGGGTGAGTTACAGTCTGATTTCCTGTTCTGGCTTTCCGGTGTCAAGCCGTGGCTGCGGAGATGCCTTCGAAGGCTGGAGAGGTGGGTGAAGGTTTTACCACATTCACCACAGTGGTAAAGGGGTTCTGGTTCTGGCTGGCCAGATGAACTATTATTGTGGCTTTCTTGGGATTTGGTCAACTGTTGGTTGCCATTGGCTACAAGCACTGAGGTTGAGTTAGAGGAAGGAGGGGCAGACGAAGAGGAGGAGACGGTGGAGGATGACGACTGTTGCTGTGAGGACGATGGGAGGAGAGAGGAATGCTGTGGCTCGCTTCCGATGCCACTTATCCCAGATCCTCCTCCCACAAGGCCTGATGAGGAGCTCTGACTGTGCCCACTTGAGCTGCTGCTATGGCAGTTACCAACACTGCTGCTGCTATGGCTGTGACTGCTGTGACTGTGGCTACTGCTGTCGGCTTTTCTCTGGGGCAGGTAGCCCGCCATTGCTTTCTTTCTCCTGCTTCCTCCACTGGAAGCTGATGAAGACGAGCCGTCTCCTGTCTTTCCTGTGTCGTCTTTAGACAGGGACAGATGCAGAGGCAGGGGGAGGGGAAGGCCAGCCTCTTGCTGCATTAGTGATGCTATTTGGTTAGAGGAAAGGACTGGAATGCCTTGGAAATCAAAGCCACCCAGTGGGGCAGGCTGGGGGGCTGGGTGGAGAGGGTGTGGGTGGTGAGTGTGGCTGTGTGGATGAGATAAGGCATGAGGGGTCAGCTGTTGTTGCTGCTGCTGAGGCTGTGGAGCTGTGTGGCTGTGAGAGGAATGAAGGGCAGGGGGAGGGGCCAGGGCGGAGTTTGAATCAGTGGCCCCTTGGCCCAAACCCAAGCCCAGGTGGTTATGAGTACCCTGCTGGACGAGGAACTGCTCCAGACTACTGTTGGTGGGGACACCTGACAGGAAGTACTGGTTTGCGGCAAGCATGCAGCTGAACTGCTGGTGGAGGCTGCGGGGGTCCGACTGGCCGACTAAGGGGACTGCAGTGCTGCCAGAGGGGTTGTTGGAGGCTGAAGAAGAGGTGGAAGGGGAGGGTGAGGAAGAGGGGGGGCCAGGTGAAGGCTGGGGGACAGAGAGGCCTGGATGCAGCGGAGGAGGAGGGGGTGCAGGTGTGACTACCCCTCCGATGACCCCTGCACTTCCTCCACTGCTGCTCCCACCAAAGTCAAAACGTCCCATCCCAGAGTGGAGCTGCTCCTGGGCCAGCGCAGCCTCAGCTGGATGAAAAGGCCGCAGAAACTGGGGATATCCCGACGAGGAGCTCCCACTCCCACTGCTGCTACTACTGCTCATCTTACTAGATTTCCTAGAGCTGTGAGAGGAAGAGGATGACTGGCTCTGATGAGAGATGGGTGGGGGAGGAGCGCTCATTTTGGCGAATAATGACGAGGAGTCAGCGAAGGCGTTACTTCGAGAGCTCTGGAGGGATCCCAGTCCGAGGCCAGACAGCAGGCTTCCAGATGTGTCACTGGAGGGCTGGTGCTGCTGCTGGAGCTGCTGCTGATGCTGCAGTTGGACTTGCTGTTGGTGGCTCAGTTGTCGCTCTAATCCAAGGCCTTTGAATTGGTGGGCTTGGTGTCCACTTAGCATCTCTAAAATGTCCATGGGGTACTTGCTGAACTGGAACATCTCCCAATACAGCTGTGGAAAAGTGTCACAAAGCCACAACTGCTTTGTGCACTAAGCCTATAATTGCTGGAAACAGCAGTGAACCCTTGTCAAACTGACAAGGTGTGATTTTCTGAGGTAGTCCTGGTGGGATTTCTACCCCAAACTTCCAACAAGCAACAATAATCCAACAGATGCTTGATTTTTCTCACATAAATGTATCACCAATACTTTTATTCTCCATTCAAGAGTGAAGCTTTAAAGTGCTTCTCTGGGATGTTATAAAAAGGATCATAAATAGACAATAAACTAAAATTATACTAAAAAAACAGTCTGTAGTGTTTCTTTAAGCTCTAAGTGTTCCATAAGCGTGTGCTGATTTTTAAAATCAGGTCAGCGAGTCCCATGAAGTGGAGTGTGTCGGTTACTTCAGAGGAGGATGAACCATTGCTTCACTGCCCTTCGGTCCCTTCATGGAGTTCTTTGGACAGCCTGAGAGGTGAGGAGAGGAAAAAAAATGACAACAATATTAGTGATTCATGGACTTGATACAGAACAGATTTACAAAACAGTTCACAGAGGGTTCAGCAGTTCCCGGATGCTGCCCTCTGCATACAAAACTCTCTGTAAGCAGAAGAAATTGATTTACTGAACTCGATCCACCTTAAGATTAACATATTTTTTGCAGGGATCTTTTTTAAACTGCAGCACTCACTACCTAAGCTAATGGTTTGAGTTTGACACTGCACTCATCAACCTCAGAATTTTCTTTATAAAAGAACCTGTTCACTTTATGTTCAGACTGTCGTGTGCATCCGCAGCCTGTGGTTGTTGTGTTCCTACATATTGCAAATTTTTAGTGGCAAATATCATGCACTTATTTTTCTATACACATTTCTTCCAGAGTAAATAAATAATGCTCTAGGGGGCAATTTACGGGGTGGAAGTTTTTGCATCAAAGGGTAAACTTTTTGTTGCAGTTCAGCCTCTTTTTTACATGAAAATGCAGTCTTCTTTCCGGCAGTGTAAACTAGCAAAACCAAAAGCCTGTGAAAGCAATCGCTAAGCCTATGCTAATGCTAGCACAAGTCAATAATAGCCACCATCCAACTCTGAATGCTTCACAGTGCACCCAAAGCACTATGACTTCACTATGACAACAGTCTACTGGGGTGAATTCGCGTGTTTCATAATTTTAGAAGTCAAACTATGGCTGAATTTCATTAATTTGAGACTTTGGTTAGGGCATAGCAGCAACAGGAAGTAAACAAATTCAGCAGCTCTGATGATATGTCATCACAAAGTTACACTGCCGACTTCTGGCTTGGCACGCATACTGCAGCGCTTTCGGCTGTAAACGCAGATCTTTTGAAGAATGCGAAGGAAAGACTTTTGGGTTTTTGGCAGGGCTGCTCTCGTCTAAATGTGGCTTGAGTGTATCAATCCCATCCCTCCTGGTACTGAACACTTACTGCTGCAGCTGGTACATAGCTTATTTTATTTCAGAATCTTAAAAATTCCTCTGCATTTAATTGATTGTTTGATCTTTAAAATAATTTTCTTCACCTGATTTCTATTATCAACCAGCTTGAACCCAATGACGCAACAGCTGCTGTAAACTAATGACTCGATTCTGTGAGCAGTGTTTACAAGTTCTTATTTTTAAATCTCCTCTATGGCCAAGCTGTGCAAACCATACAGACAATTTTTATAATGGAAACTGAATTGTGTCTGTTAATACAGTTTTAATTGCAAAAGATTTAAGTTAAACTAAGTAAAATTAATATTTAAGGCAAAAAAGAGATATGCAATTCTAAATGTCAGCCACTGGTTTTCATTTATGAATGGAAATTTGGTTAAAAAGGCATAAAAACAAAGTATTACACATGTATCCTATTACTTTGTAGTGCGGTCATGCTAAAACCTGGGAAACTGTACACGAGTGTGCGTGACAAAGCCTGGAGGGAGAAAGAGAGGAACGCAGTGGCTCAAAATGCCACACGACTCCTGCCCAGTTCCCGCTGGATAACATGGCTGCCCGTCGTCTCCCTCTCTCTCTCTCACACACACACACACACACACACACACACACACACACACACAGCTAAATGCCAGATAAAAAGGTGGTCTGGTGGAAAGTGTCCGTGTGTGCGAGGACAACAGAGACTGCTGAGAATTAACATTTAAGCTCAGCAAATCCCTTCTGTCAAATATGCAATCTGATATTTAGAGGTTAGCATTTTCAATTAACTTCACTGATTATTTTATATGGCACATTCCAAGGTGTTCAGAAAACAAATGCAGGGAAACTGTTTTCATACATAAGTGGTTTACTACAGGGGCCAGCAGCTCAAAACTGTTAACCCACCAAGGACGGCAACGCTATTAATATCGACTGATGCTGTGTTATTTCGAGTGTCTGATAAAACTCTGGACACCTGGAGACTCATCAACTGATTCCCACTGAGAAAATCTAAAAACTAAACTTCCCGTCATACCTTTTATATCTGTGTCAAAACCAGCCTTGGTCAATAAAATATTAGTGTAATTGTCATATTATAACACAAAAGCCACAATTTTGATTAGAAACTCTAAAATGAAAAGATTTTAAAAACAGATAAGATCTGTAGTGCCACGCACTTAGCACAAGAGTACATTTGAAAAACAATAATGATGCAATCACACACCCTCACACCTCCAGTCACTCATTCTTTAAAGCTAAAAAAAATATGCTGCGACATGTGAAATCATCTTAATCAAGTGACTGCACTCTTTACAATCAGAAATGACGCTTTTCTTTGTAACTGCCGGTGACAATGACGCGGACTCTTTCGCTCTGTTGAAAGCATCAGCATAAAATCCCTTCACAACACTTTTGTTCTCGATGTTTCTGGGTCTTTTTAGATGCTGAGGTTAAATGTGCTCATTATTCTGACCTTCCTCTGGCTCTTCACGGAGCGCTCGACATGAACAACTGTCCTCTGGGACAGAAACCAGAGAAGCCAAACATCCTTGTATGCGCTGTCACATCTGCGTACACTCTCAAGTTTAGCAGAGCGACACTGACGAAGACGTAGACCGATCCCGGATGTAAGGAATGTTCAAAATACATACGTAATGAAAATCCCACGGGGGTCAAAAAAGATAAGACAATTAGTTCTTTGCCAACTGATGATCGATGGGAATCACTCGTGTAGTTTAGCTGTGACAATATCAGATTTTTCACTCCTCAATTATTCTGGCCTGAAGAAAAATATGTTTAGATCTACAAAAGGGGAACAAATACTTTGGATTACCTCCAAAAACATTCCTGGCCGCTACAAAACTCTCCCTTCTTCCCATTTTGGTCAGTTAGATCATATTTCTCTGCTTTTGCTTCCTACTTATTCTAAGCTGATAAACGGCTCAAACCATCAGTTAAAACTGTTTAAGTGTGGACAGATGAAGCCACAGCAGCCTTCCACATGTTCAGAGATGCTGCCGAATCACATCAATCTGGAGAGATACTTGGGCATCACCGTCACACCATCGTCATCACCACATTTCCCATATCGGGAGGAAGTCAAAAATCAGAGTAGGGCACTGAGGACAACCTACTGCTCAACGTCAGGGTGTGACTGGTGACTCTAGAAAAAAGGAGGCAAAGACGCGCACCCTGTCTTCATCAGTGGAGCTGAGGGGGAGCAGGTGAACAGTCTTAGGCTGCCTTTACACTACGTGGTTCTAGTGGCACGATTCCGATTTCTCCCTCTAAAGTGGCAAAGATCAAATGTGTATAATCAGCGTGTAAGCGGAAACAAAAAAAGAACACGGAACCAGATATTCTCAGATCCGTTTCAGGCCTCATTCCTATGTGGAAATAAATCCAATTTGAATCAGATATCTGCCAATGCGTCAGTCATCCAAGCAGGCAGGTGGGATATTCCATGTCACTGCGGATCACGTGTCTCTCTCCGTCCCCTCTGCTGAAAACATAAACAAAATAGTAGAAGTGCAACAGAGGACAAGCGCTTCTTCGCTTTCAGGTCGAAGAGACAGCAAGTGCAAAATACAGAGTTTGTACAGACATAAATCGGCCTCCGATCAATCATCTCGGACTCTTATTGGGCTAATATCGTGTAGTTTGACTCAGGTACAAAAAGTCGTTTTTATTTTAATGACCTGATTAATTATTTTTTACATTCGTGTAATTTTATGGTTATTAGAAGGATAAATGATCTACAACTCTGTTTCATTATGTAACTTCACTTTAAGACACGTGAGAAAGGGTTCAACTTGTCAAATCATAGTTTTTCTGAGCACAGCGGGGTTTCTGCTCTCACTC
>JAQLOL010000008.1:1502059-1516741 GCA_029783665.1 Naso thynnoides | reverse complement strand
TGAACTGAAAAGCAGCAGCCTCGTTTGCTCGCTCACAAAATGGACGATAATTTCAAACATTTCAGTCAAAAGACGTACTTGTACCACTGACCCCTGTCACACAAGAGTCGGGAAAACAATCCTTCTTTCGTGGACGGGAAGTTAAACTGAAGCGGATGTAGCTAAAAAGCTATGTTAACTTCCCTTAATGGCTAGCACTGAAAGACAGCGTGCTATCAGTCAAACTCACTTGTAACAGTTCAACATAGAAGCCGTAAACAAACCCAAGGATTGCAACATTTTCGCTGAAATGAAGTGATTTTGCCAAATATTCAACCGAGTACATGCAGGTGTGAATGGGCCCTTAAAGCAGCAGTTTGTATCTCATTTTTATTCACAAAATGGTTTATATTTAATCTTGAGTAAATCAAGCTATAAATGACCACTAACTGTACTTGGCTACCTTTTATTTGCAGAGAATATTTGACTTTCATGACGGTCCGATCACAGCTAGAGAAGGAAATGACGGGCAGGTCACATGTCCAGCCTTTACGTTACAAAGTGGCTGGCTGAAGGATAAATATGATTTAAACCAAGTATACACAAAGTCTTACAGGGCTCAATAATGTTAAGACTATTATTACCATCGGGTTAATTTCATACAAAAGGGACTTGTTTGGTTTTAAATACTTTCTATAAATACAAAGACAAGCAATCCCGTCTGTCTCTGCCTCGCGCGCTCTGTCATCCACAGTGGATTCACAGACAGATGAATCTCTGTCAGAGCTCTCGAGGACTCAGAGGACAGTGCAATAAAACTCAGGGACAATTAAGCAAATTTCACTCAGCAGGTATCCTTCAATAAAAGTCACAGCGAATACCCAGCAGCCTTCCAACTGCACTCCTGCGATATTTTTTTTGCTCTTGTTAAGATGACATTTCTGTCTTCCCTTTACAAAGAATGGCTGAATATTCTCTTTTTAAATACACAGAGTGACAAGGAGAAAATCAACTAGCTAAACTCACAATGAGATTAATGTTGTTTTCCACCACTTTGTGTTTGTTTTTTGAAGGAGGGGAGCTGTTGGCTGCTCGTTCTCTGCGAGGCAGTCAGCTGAGATCAAACCTTCCTCGCATCTTTTCAAAGTTTGTTTCCTTTTCCTGCTCATCCAACTCTTTGCCTCGCCACCTCTCCCTCCACAGTCTGCCTCTTAAGACTTCTTTACAAGCTTCAGCCTTCACCTCTCTACTCTTCATCTTGCTCTCTTTTCCTCCCTCTTCCTCTTACACTGTCACCTCGTTCTTACTCCCAGTCCGCAGTCCCTGCACTCCTCCTCCTCCGGGGATGAAGTGCAGCTGTTCAATGGTATTCTGCCTCTTGTTGGCGAAAGCCATCCGTCGTGTGTTGGGGTGACCTCCAACCATCCCAGCTCCGCCTCCGACGTGGGCGTCCCAGCCACCATGCATGCCCATCCCTGGCATGGCGGCGGAGCTGCGGTCGTTGTCGTGGCCTGCCGTTGGGTGGGAGTTCATCTTGATCATGTGGTGGCGGTCCATGGACGGCGTGACGCAGATGTTCTGCTGCGACTGGGCCTTTTGGTGGTGGCTGAGCCGGCCCATGGTGGGCACTACTCCACTTCCTGCACCTCTGTCGCCTCCTCCCATTATCAGGCCCATCGCCACCAGCCGGTCCTCCAGACGGTCAGGGGAGACCAGGAGCCTCTCATGCGACCTGGAACCAGAGACGTGTTTATCCTTTCTGATATTAGATTATGCTCATTAAAGCAACAATATGTAACTTTGACCGCAACCTGCGGCTTCGAAAAAACAAAACTTGACGTTGCACTTTTAAAACGTCGCACAAAATTTTACAGAGAAAAAGTCCTCTGGTTTTCCCTCTGACGTCCTACGACTGCTCTGTATGCAGACCTTTATTTAGTGCAGCTGTCCACTACAACTAGCTGTTCCATAAATGAACTCACGAGCTCAAGTTATTTAACTTATTTGAAAAAAGAAAAAGTGGGATAAAATTGGTCAGGGTCACTCATTCATCTCCTCATATCATCTTCGATCATATGAATTCCTCCCGACCTTCATTCTTTTGTCGTCTTTTCTCTTTAGTGTGTCGTCTTTTTACTACCCTTTTACTCATCACACCTCATTCTTCATCTCTTCCCATCACCTCTGCCTTCTCTGTCTTCTCTCATCTCTAATCTTACCTGCGGAGCGTCTGGGAGTTGGAGCCCCTGCTGCCGCTCATCATGGCTTTGTAGTACTGGTGTTGCTGGTTCTTGGACAGGCGGGACAGCGTGTTGCCCTCCCCGAAAGCGAGCAGCTGGTCCTGGGAGCGAACGCGGCGCGGCGGCCTGTCAAAGGAGGAGCTGGTGTACGGCGTCTGGCCGGGAAGCGGATATGGGTTCGGGGTGGATGGGACGTGGATGCGGGGCCGAGAGCCGTGAAGGGGCAGCGTGCCTCTGGATCCCAGCGTGTATTCGCCTCCCCAGGGCAGGTAGTGCTGTGAGGAGTGGAAGGAAGGCGGAGCGTTGTTGGAGCGGCGTTTGGAGCCGTAGTAATTGGAATACTCATCGAGCTCTTTTTCTGATTTAACGGAAGAGAGAGAGAGAAAAATTGTACAATATATGTAATTAATAAAGATTTCTTTTCTGTCAACCGATTTATCATTTTGTCAATAAAGTTTCATTTGGTTTGCAGCCTGTGGCGTCAAAATAAAGATGTGTTTCACATTGTAAATTTGATGCTTGCATCGTGGGTCATGTGATACAAGGAAAGCTCGATTAAGTCTAAAAGCTTGGACACGCCACACAACCTGCAAAGTCATCAAGGCCTTTGAACGTTCACACGATAAAACTGTCTGCTTTGTATCGGGAGTCTTTCACTCACTGAGGTTTTTACACAACACGACTGATTACCGACAAACAGGCACACACGATGTGATCCTTTCACTGGGAGGGGCCTACGACCCCAGGTCCCCAGTCACTCAATGTAGATAAATATTGAGAAACCATCTTAAAACACAGTCCAATCCAGTTCAACGTTAATGTTGTAGCCTTCCCCCTGAAAAGTCAGCACTGAAGAGCATTGTTGTCATTGTAAAATATTTTCTGTTTTGATCCGGTATGAGCTCTGCACTGTGCTGCTCAAAGAGAGAGAGAGAGATCAGCGCTGGTCCAACAAGTATGAAAAGAGAGGAAGTGGTGGTAACAAGACGGTAAATCAGTGAAATAAAACTTTTTCTCTGATCTCACACTGCTGTTTATTTTGCTATGCGTGGCACATGTAGGCTACTGTACGAGCTGGTGTGTGAGTTTTGACGCAAATTGCGTCTGTCGGATGTTATTGTGCCTTTTTTGAAATTTTTTAAGCTCCTGCATGCAAGACGTTTAGCAGGTCAGGCCACTGGGAAAGCTCCCGGTGCTCCTGATGGTCAGCCCAGCCTCATTAACCGCACACCTGCGTCTGGGCCAGATATTTTCTGCGACACTCCGTCAACCCGGTCTGTGAACTCATGATTGCATCCTTGAACAGTTTACACATATCGACTGTCTCTCACAAGAGCACGCTCTGATTTGCCTACAGTCTCGAAGACAAAATCCAGTCATCTGAACTAGGCACACGGGAACTTTGTATTTTGACTGTTTTCTCAGATGCCCAAGATAAAGTCTGAACTGTAAACTTAAAAAAATATTAAAGTATATTTAAATAATGGCAGAAAAGACAGAAGAACACACAAAGGAAAAGAATGAAAGGAAAAGAGAAATTAAGTCAAACAAAAGAGTTAGTTGTGGAGAAAAGAGACAAAGCAAAGGACGAAAAAAAAAGTACAAACAGAAGAGACCAAAGTATGTTATGTGTGGCAGGAAAGGGAGGTGAAACACCTTGATGGAGGGCAGAGAGGGATGAAAATGAGTAAGATGAGGGTTAAAGAGCTAGAGATGTCAAAACAGACACACGATGAAAGGTGAAAAGAAGGTAATCGAGTCAGAGGAGGACAGAAAGTGAAGACGGAAATGGCAAGAATGCATTTCAAAAAGAGCGATGGGAATAAAAGGGATGAAAGAGACCTGCTGTGTAGTTCATGAGGCATCGAAGAATAAAGGTAAAAGGGAAACCCGCTGCCAAAGGGGGGAAGAGCACCGCTGTAGCAGCGCCAAGATCAACAGGTAAGAAGTGAGAGAAAAACGAGACAGGTCGCCGTAGATGACAGGAAAATAAAGAAACACGGACACAAAGTAAAGAGAGAGGAAAGAGACGGAGGAGGACGGAGACACAGATGTGGATGGAACAGTTGGTGAGGTTCATTAAAAGTAAAATACAGTGGTTCTGTGCCTTCTGCTCTATGAGGCTGCTTTAATCATCAAAGCATTTCCATGGAAGCGGCTCCCCGAGAGCCAATTTACAGCTGACCTTTAACCAGCCACCTCTCTGCCTCTTCCTCCCCTCTCGCCTTTTCTTTTCTTTTTTCTGTCAGGTCTCTTCCCTCCTCTCTCCTCCTGTTTGTTCCTTTGTCTCCTCCACTCATTTGGTTTCTTTTATTCCCCTGTTCCTCTTCTCCTTTTTTTATTCCTTTGCTCTCAAGGTTTTCTCAGTCTCTTTCTTTTTGTTTTTTTTGCATCTTTCCTCTCTCCGTTCGTCTCATGTCATCTCCCTCCTCCTGGTCCCTCTCCCCTCTCTCTCTCTCTCTCTCTCTCTGTGTTTACCCTCTTCCTGTAAGGCCAAATTATCTTGAAGTTTCTCCCTGGCTGCCGACCGCAGACAAAGCAGCCTTTATCAGCGTCCTTTCTGCAGCGCCGTGCCGGGAACTACATCAAAAGCACCAGGTTTCATACAACAGCTGGTGGTGAGGGGCCGGAGTCCCTCTCTTTGTGTCACAAAGACAACATTTTCGCTTCCTTTTCAAGGGGCGCTCCGCCAAAACTGACATTCAGGGGTGTTTTTTTCTGAAAAAAGCAGGCGTTTAATAACCATACAGGTAAAAATACTGCTTTGCATTCAGTGTCGCTGACTGATTCAAAACAACAGTGACTCAGCTCGTATCTGGCGAGCGGAGGCCCGAGCATGTTTCTGTTGAAGAGATCAGAGCCTGGTTTCTCTGTGTCAGAAAATAAAATCATCAGGCACAAAAGGAAGCGATGTCTTCTTATGGTTTTGGTTCAGAATAAACTAAAAGAAGGCAGAACTGAACAGATTGTGCTGAATCCAAATTTCCACCCTCTGAACTACCGTTACACATACTGACGTTATTAGTGCTCATCGTCCACACGTCAGTTAAAGCCTTCGTCTTTATCAAGATGAGACAAATCTAATCATCCTAAACATTTAAAATAAAGAAAAGATGCCCTAAAATACATTTTGTACTATATTAAATTTTTTGTTTGTGTGAATTTCTGCTGAAAACAAAGCAGTTTACACCCCATGTTTGTCTTCTGAGCTGTTCTGAAAGGCCACAGAGTGAGAATCCAAAAGATGTTTGATTTGTGATAAATACTGCACATTTTCAAACACTTTCCCAAAATTCGGGGTTGCAAATGTTTGTTAATGATAAAAAAAAAGAGCCTGTGACAAACGTTCACACGCCGTTTATTGTCTCACAACCACACTGACAGCCAGTTGTTGCGAAAAGTTTGTCTTATTGTTGGACTGTTGCTTTCCGAAAAGTTACTGGAATTGTTGAACGCAGCTCCTCCCACTGAAGCACAAGAGACACAGGTGGATTTCACACGTCATTCGACCATTCCACAAATATTAAGACTTCTGTGCAATCTTCTGAGCTGCTCTGGTGAAGGTTTCATTCCACACAGACTCTCCAGGTGTAATGGAGGTCTCTGGAAAGTGCACTTGAGGCTCCTCGTGGATCGCACTTGCTGAAAAGTTTTAGCTTTCTCTGGAAAGTGCAAAAAACAATAAGCACTTTGGAGTCTAGCTGAGATCACGAGGATGTGCTGCATTTTCCCTTCAAAATGTTTCCTATAGAATATACAGAACTGACCTCTGATGGTCAACAAACAGGCAGCATAGTTCTCATATCGAAATCATGGGTTTTGAAAGAACTACTAACTGTTTACCCCTCGCCTTTCCCCTCCCGCTCCAGGTGAGCCAGCGTTAGTTTGTTTTGAGAGGAATTTATGGCTCTGGCTGACCAAAAAAAACCCTCGTTATTGAAAATTTCACAATAATTAATAAATTAAAGACGTGTTCCGATGTGACAGATAACAACCCTGGAGACCTGGCGAGTAGGCCTACTGTTATTTGGGATTACTCCGCTTAGGGAACAATAGGAGCCTTTAGACTTTCATACTGATCTGTGCGGTGTCAACCTGAGACCCAGCAGCCTCGGTACAACATAACGCAGCACATTAAAAAAATAAAATAAAAAAAAAACACACACCGGACAAAAGCACTAAAATGGACGTAAATAGCTGATATCACAACACAGTATGACAATATCTACGCGATTACTTAACAGCTTGTAGGAAAATAAAAGTTATCAGCGCCACTCGTCTGTCTGTAGGCTAGCGATATATTGAGAAAGCTACGACCACGGCTTGAGTCACTCTTGTTACTCTGCGACAGGTTTTAGCCGTTTAGCTGTTTAGCTCCAGGCCTCCGGCTGTTATTTCAAGCCAAAAACGTCTATGTGATTGTTTTACGGCTTGTGCAAACATGCAAAGCATCCTGGTACATGTAGGCACCGCAAGAAGAGCTGTGTGAGCGGGACAACTCAGAGAACTCAGCTTTCTCTGTCAATATAACTCAAACTGACAAATTCATTGCTTCAATTGAATACAGTTACCATCAACATTGATTGAACGGTGGGGTAAGGTAGCGCAACATTGTCAAGAGAGAAAGATGTTGAGAACGGGACATGAAAAGAGAAATACGCGACTAAACAGAATTAATGAAGGAAGTGATGAAAAAAAACAGACGAAGGAAGGTTTGTGATTTCTCTAAAATCATGACACGGTCAGTTTTGATGATGTGAACCATAAAAAAGCTGCAGGACGGCTGCAATGATGGCAACAGAGGTGCTGTTTCATGATGAGCAGGAGGAGATGAGAGGAGGTGGGATGAGCTCTGGAGGTCTGATGTGTGGTGAGTGGAAACCTTTTCCAAACGCTGCACAGCGGGGTCTATTAAAGCCTTTTCTCCGTTTGATTGAATTGAAATAATAAAAGAGCCTCATCTGCACCGTCACCTCATTAAGGCTTCCACTTCCACGTACAGCCACACCGCACACCCACAAATGTTCCCCATCCATAACTCAGCCTGCAGAGGTGACTCCCCTCCCCCTGCAGTCTCCAGCAATTGCCGGGCGAGAGAGGTAAGGACAGAGAGAGAGAGAGAGAGAAAGAGAGAGAGGGAGGCCGCCAGCCGCTGCCTCTCTAATGTCTTTTCTTCCCCATCGAAGGCAGCCAGGCCCCTGCAGACCAGCAGCCAATGCCCCTCCCCCTATTTCCACATCTCTTTCCCTCCCATCCCTTCTTTCTTCTTCTGCTCAGTCGACTTTTCTGCATCCTGTCCTCCAGAATATCTCTTTTAATTCCTGCTGTACCCTTATTTGCTCAATCGGATATTTCGTTGCCTCGCCCTGTTGATTTTCTTCTGGTCAGCCAACCTTTTTCTCCACATTTATATTCTTTCCAGTCTCGTCTTTGCTTGTTCACCTGTTCCTTTCTTTCACCCTTTTGTCTGCCCCCTTTCTAGCTTTTCTTTACGCCTTCAAATTATCTTTACATCACTCCTGGTCTTTTACGTGAACCTTCACCTTCTCCGTGTCATCCATCTCCCGTCTCCCTCTCTCCATCTGCTCCCATGCCTTCATTCACGGTCTCCTATTCTGTTTCAGTTTGTTTACTTTGCTGTTATGACTGTTTAGCACAAACAGTTGACGCATTCAGACGACACTGAGATGTTTATTTGGCTTTGCAGTCTGCCCGCCTGCTGCCATAATGGCGGCTAACTTGAGAATCGGCTGTGATGAAGTCGAACTAACCGGGCGAGAACAGGAGAAATACCTGGAAAGAAGACTCGGATGGTGGGAGAAGGCCAGTTTACTGGAGAGTAACTGGCTCATCGCTGGGTTGGCAGAGTCGCTGGCTGCTGAAGTGGGTGTTGTATGTATTATTAGTCAGAACAGGCGAAATGTTGGTGTTTGGCACGATGTTGCCCTGCTAGCACAACACAACAACCAAGATTTTGCTAATGTGACACAAGGGCAACATAGGCTTCTTACATGGCTACTGTTTGTGCTAGCATGTCTGAGAATATTAGCTCAACATACAGTGTGAAGAACATCACAGTGATGCCTCGTTCACCCGACGCTGTGAGTGGCCAAATAACAGGCTGACAACAAATACATTAGACCTGAAGGTCACTTTACAGAAACAGTCACATGAGGATTAAGAATTAAGATTTGATGTTATTATGACCTGATAGGAGATGATATCAGCTGGATTATGCAAAGTCAAGCATCCAGTGCAACTGGAGCTAAAACCAAACTAGGATTTGAAAGGAGACCTTCAAGATGTATGGACATGCGGAACTAAGGTGGTTGACTTCTTTCTGACGTGTCTCCATCAGCAGAGTTCACCCCAACTTTTACAAATGTTGTTGTTCAAATGTGACCATGTGTTTACTTTAGTAGATGTCAAGCTACAACAGGGTATAGAAACACTATAGGACACGTGAAAGTTGCTAGGTATCGGTAACTTACTCTTCTAAAGAGAACGTCTGCGTCTATTTGGTCAAAAATCACTGAGTGAGAGAGAGGAGCCGTGGAGACCAAAGTTATTACGCCTGGAAAAATAGTTCCTTCCAAGTGCTGCCTTCCTAGCATGAAGAAGGATTTGGACACAGATGTTCTTCTTAAGTAATGTTGTCAATATGGACAAAATGTAAACAATCACCATATCTTATAGATAAAGCTATTTTTGGAAAAATGGAAGGGGTTTATGTAACCCATGTGGCTGATGTTGACAAAGGACAATGACATGTAGTAACCACTTGCTCTCCTTCTCTTTCTGTCATTTGCCTCTCTGTTTTCTTTCCCCCTCTCTCGTATTTCTGCCCTCCTTCTGCTCCCCCTAATCCAGCAGTCTTCCCCCCAGCTTACCCA
Organism: Naso thynnoides; assembly: GCA_029783665.1. Lineage (NCBI taxonomy): Eukaryota > Metazoa > Chordata > Actinopteri > Acanthuriformes > Acanthuridae > Naso > Naso thynnoides. The sequence continues at coordinate 1,507,629 of JAQLOL010000008.1, read as the reverse complement.
GCTTCTTCAGGGAGCTGTAGCGGCTGATCTCAGGTTTCATGGCCAACTCGTAGGACGGCGGCAGCTGGGCCAGGTTGTGGAAGGAGTGGGAGAATGAAGGGTTGCTGCTGTTATGTCTCATGCCACCTCCCATGATGCTGCTGCCACCACCGGGACCTTTACTGCTGCCCGAAAGCAGCTTGGGTCCAGAGGACAGCTGGGGCGTGTTGTTCATACGGGGTCCACGCTCTGGAGAGATGGAGAGATGATAGAGGGAGAGGAGCAGGAGGAGGAAAGAAGATGGGAGATGGGGGGGAGAGGATACGCGGGGATGAAAAGAAGCGACGAGAAGAGATAAAAATGAAGCAGAAAGAGTTTATAAAAGATAATAAAGCAGAGACGAAAAAGAGGGAAAGGGAGGGGAAAATGGAAGAAGTGAGAGAAAATAGAGAGAGATAGAGAATAAAAAGGCAGAGAAATTAAAAAGTGGGAGATGAAGGAAAAAAGAAAATAAATGATAGAAATAGATATGGACAAAAAAAAAGAAAAGAGGAGAAGAAGGAAAAGAAGATACTAGCTGGTTAATGATCAGTAAACACAGGAAGCGTTTCCGATCTCCATGGCGACCATCTATAAATACAACTCTGTACTGACCATCTGAGGCTTGAACACACACATATCAGTAACATGTAAAAAACATAGAAATACACTGAAAGCATCCGGGAGGAATCTACAAACACACACAGTCACATTTATGCAAAGTGCAAAAGCAGCACATCGATCGATGCACATCAAAAATGATTTGTCTTATGTAAGATCAGCAGTGTGGGGGAGGGGCAGGACTGTCTGTTTTGCAACATGTATACTCATATCAGTTACATCACTGTGCAAGTACATTCATATTTTCCAAACGGCAAACAGACGGCACTTTTAAAGACCCAACATGTAGGTGCACCTGCCAGAGACCTCACATGTGTAGGCGCTGTGCATTTAAACGGGGACAACATCCAAAAGGTACAGCTGGAGTTCAAACAAACACATGCTGCCCATTGCTGGACCCCTGAGAAGTCGCTCCAAATGTTACATTTATAAAAAGAGAACTTTACAAACTGGAGATGTAAAAAAAATGAAACAATGCAAAAATATAAAGCAGCAGTAAAAGACTATGCAACTCTGCAAAAACGGCTATTTGCTGTTGTTCCCTGACTCGGAGACGGACACAATCGATGTCGAGTCCATTCAGGGCAGTAATGGTTATGGACTGTGATCTTGTTAAGATTACTGCTGGACATATCTGGTCACTGACCATTGACAGTAATGGGCAATAATGGCCAATGATGTCTCTGTTAAGAGTCACCCGGGGAACACACACCACATCGACTTCTATACTGTGCATGTTATGCACACGGTGGCAGGAAAAGCAAGGCTAGCTCTGAGATCATATGGTTTATAGAGAATGAAGCGAGCGGGAGGAAAATAAAAGCATCGAATATTGAGCTAAATGTGCCGGGCGTTTGTGCCCTCACACAGATTTAGCCCGGTCATTTCCAAGAGCGCACGGTAATTCATCTTTTTTTTTTTTGGAACACCCACGATGGCTGGCAGAGAGGTTTGATAATGGTGTCATGGAAAAGTGAACTTTGTTCAACGTGTGCAGAGGATCTGACTCAGAGTTGAAGTGTTCTGTTCTTGGATCCTCCTTGGAGGCCGTGAACCTCATCTCACACAGGAAGAGTGAGGACGAGCTGAAGAGGAGCAACGAACGAGTCACTGATTAAAGGTTTTAAATCTCACCTTTAGGACCAAAACTCTAAAAAACTGAACTGGCAGGAGTAAACAAGACTCTTCACTGATTATGCACAAACTTTCAAGAATGAAATTTAGAAAACTTCAAATGTCACAAGATTTTTAAACAATCTCCACCGATAGTTCATTTTATCCTTCGCCTCATATCCTCAAATTGAAGCAACAATATGTAACTTTGACCGCGACCCGCTGCTTCGAAAAACGAAACTTAATGATGCACGTTAATACGTCACACAAAACAGCAATTTCAGAAAAACTGGGTTTTCCCTCTGATGTCTTACGACTGCTCTGTCTGTCTGCAGCCTTTTAATTAGCGGAGCTGTCACCAACAGCTACCCACTGCTGCAGCTGCAGCTTCAGTCTGCAGGCAGCCTACGTGTTGTGTTCAGGAACCTCTGTGAATCACAGAGTTGAGGCAGAGCAGTTGTAGAACATCAGAGGAGAAACTGGAGGACATTTTATCCATAAAATAGAACCTGGCTTTAATAAAATTGCTGTTTTACGCAACATATTAATGTACTTTGTTAAGTTTAGTTTTTGAATTTTTCACAGAAAAGTTACACATTGTTAGGAGCTTTGTTTCTAAAGGTGTTTTCACAGCTGTCTTGTTTAGTTTGGCTGAATCGAACTGTCCATTTTCCCCCTCGGTGCGGCTCGTTTGGGTTGGTGTGAACACAGTAATCGAAGTGCAGACCAAAACGACTGAACTGTCTGAAGAGGTGGTCTCTGCCTTGTTACAAACTCCGGTAGGGTTCATTTGTGGTATGAATGTGATCCGATCCTGATCCCAGCTGCGGAAGAATTGCACAATTTGGACTGAACCAGCTCCCATAGCCAGCTGCGCTGTGCATCATGGGCTGAGGACGACCTTGTAAACAAACGGCTAGCAGTTTGCCGTGGCACAAACATGAACGGAGGGTTGACCTGGAGCGGCGATGAAATACGTTGCCTTCTTCCTGTGTGTTCAAAATGTGAACAGCTGAAGGAGAGGGTGTCGGTACACAAAGTGAGTCACGCGTCAAAGTGATTCCTGCATGAGCAAGACCATCCACCGTCCTGGACAGCTAACTACAGCCACATCACTTGGACAGAACACAAGTCACGACCTGAGTTTGATGGTCCAAATCAGATTTAATATTTAAAATTACATCAGAACTGAAGGGATGTGCTAAGCTCGTGTTAGATTAGCTGGCAAGAATGCTAGCGCTAGCCAGCTAACAGGGCTGCTTGTGCTAACATGACTGCTTGCTTGGTTATGGCTAGCTCCGGCTTTGAGCGTAGCACTAGCCAGAGCCATTTAAACGCCGTTAAAACGGTTTTAGCGCTAGTGACGGCATGTGTTATGATTTCAAATTACTGGCTAGTCAGCTAGCACCAAGCAAAAACGCTAGCATAAAATTACCCACAAACACTACTTCAACTAATGTAACTGGCATATAAACTGCTCATCGAAACTTTACGTCCAGGTACAAAAAAACACGTCTTTGCCGCTAACTCAACTTGTAATCATAACAGAATTAATAAGGTGGTGATAGTAGAAAATTAATCGGTAACATCAACATTAGCATTTAATAAGCACGTGATCTGTCCAAGTGGTGTAGCCATAGCTAGCTGTCATTGTCACTGTGTACTGACAGAGGAAATTTGACCAATGTGATTTCAGATCAGTGAACAAAATGACAGCTACCATATGACTTCTGTTGATACATTTTGGTTCGCTTGAAATTTGCCTGACTGAAACCAAACCGAACCACAGAGAAAATGTTGATTCGGACCAAATGAGGTGTGAAAACAACCTAAAATACAACAACAGATGTGACTTCCCGCAATGACGCATCTCACATTAAATGGCGGGAAAAATTAGCTCCCGAGTATTTGACGATTTTTGTTTCTCTCACACAAAACAGCACAATTCTAACTCCACTTGTAGCTTCGTCTGTATTCTAACTTTGTTTTATTCTTTCTTGTTGACTTCTTGTGTAATTCACTCCCCGAGGGACACACGTGGGTGTAATGGATGGAAAAACAGGCACTGAAACAATTGAAAAAGTTCTGTGAAAATCATGCCTGACCCTTCATCCTCTGCATATTTCCACAGCAACCTCATCCAGCACTCTGTGGCAGCCATGTTAGACGTACTGTCTAGTTTTGGAGAAAAATAAGTCACATGTGCTAGCGTTGCTTTTTTTGTTTTCTTGGAGCGAAAAACTGGGAAAACACACTCGGGTAGGAGCAGTGACGTCGCTTAAGCCAAGACCTCCAGTTCTGAGCTGTAAGCACAGTTGCACATCACTGCAACACAGAAAGTAGTAGAAGAAGAAGCAGGCTTGTGGTGGTGGTGGTGAGTGGGGGGGGGGGCAGACAGGTTTGCATTAAGCATAGAGCAGGGTGGACAACTTTTAGCACACGCTCTTATGAAAGATGTGACACTTTCAACACAACTGCGAGTGTTGTTAGAAACATTCAGGGGTGTTTCAGACCACAAACATGTGCGATGCAGCAGAGTGGTGTTGAGAATGGCACAGCTGCTGTAAGAGCGTGGGACAACAGGCCATCACACCAACAACACGATAAGACAGACAGTGTGGCAGTGAGGCCGTGGATCCGGCCGGCAGCTCGTCGCTGCCTGTGCTGGACTGTCCTGCTGACCACAAGGCTTACCGATGGTCGCAGAGTGTTTGGGGCTGGAGGCAGACCCCTGCTGGTTAAAATGGTGGTGCAAGTTCCCAGCTGCAAAGAGAGCAGAGCCGACAAACTGATGGACAACCACTCCAGAGACACAGAGCCATGTGTCGAGTAAGCATTTGTGTCAATTGAGAGAGAGAGGATAGAGAGGGACAGACAGAGAGAGAGACAGGAGAGAGACAGACAGTCCCTCCAGGAAGCGGTTTTCTTTTTCTTTAAATGTCTTCAACAGCTCCAGAGAGGGAGGAGGTGACAGACGGAGAGAGTTCCCGCCGTTTAATTTTTACTCTCCATTAAAATCTTCCAACATTAACCTGTTTGCATTTCGTCAAGAAACACAACATATCTTTAACACTGAACACCAGACAATTAGTTTAATGATCAAGTGTCATATGCAAAAAGTTGTGAAAGTGAATCAATATAAAAAATTGTAAAGATTTTAATTTAACTGTGAGAATTCAGCATCATGCAGAGTTCAGCATCCGTGACAAGAACGAGAGTAATTATTCAGCAAACTATCCGGACAATTTTTTGGATAATGTTTGAGTTACATTTCTTTTTGTTAAAAACCCCAAAAGTTCAGCAGAAATCACAAAACAACTCCACAAAATCCTGGAGAGACTGGATCCAGAGAGATTGTTGTGTGAGAGGTGAGAGACAGCAGCAGCAGAGCGACAAAGCAAGACAGAAAGAAACGTGTGTGTTAGTTCTTTGTGTTTAGGCTGTAATTGTTCTTAGTGTTTTAGTGTTAAAAAACAAACATTTTCAGCGACACTGATATCCACAAATGTCTGCGCAACCTTTTGTTTCTGCCGTCAGAGGAACGTGATCATTCAAAGCTAAAGCAGTTAGAGGTACACCAGAATGAGGAAGCAGAAAAATACGTGCAGACTTGTTAAATTTGTCTTTGACGTGCAGCCACTGTCAAAGCCTCTGTCACCTCACTATGAGCGCCAAAATCTGTTATAAAAAAAATGTCTGATGTCCAGTTTTGTTCCTTTCTGATTAAGAAACACCACAAATATAAGAGCTAAGGTTTCTGGTAAATGTGAGGTCCTCACAGGGCTGAGTGACAGTTACAGGGTGTTTATAATTTAGTT
>JAQLOL010000008.1:1455633-1466226 GCA_029783665.1 Naso thynnoides | reverse complement strand
TTTTTTTTGTTTTTTTTTCAAGAGCAAAATTAGAGCATGTGGAGGAGGAAGATATGGCTGAGCAGAAATGATTCAGAGAGGGCAGCGTGATATGAGGTACCTCTCGGAGAAATGAACCTTTAATGATCCCCTTGGGGATTCGGTCTGATCGTCAGCAGAGGATGAGGAGGGACTCTAGTGCTCTGATTAGAGAAAGAAGGTCAAACTCTCGGGTCTTATGCAGCTGACGACACAGCTTTAGCGGACACCTGATTTGTTTTCTCTGGCCTTTCACAACCCCCGCCACCTCCCCCACACTCTCCTCTGGACAGGAAATCAGTAAAATTTCCCAGAGGGTTTCTGCACTCAGTGTGGCTGCTGTTGGTGAATGTGGACAGAGAGCTGCATGTCTGCAAGACAAGTTTAAACATACAAGAATGCGATCGAGACAATGTGAGCAGACACATGATAAATATTATCATGATGGAGTTTCTGAAGCACAGATATCTTTAAGGAGAAGAATGAGACTACGTGAACCTAGTTTTTTGCTGGTTTTATTGGGTTCATAACAAAATCTTTAGTATAAAGTTAGAGCCAAGGGGTGTTTAGCTTAGCTTAGCATAAGGACAGGAAGGAGAGGTTCCTCCAGAGTTCAAACGTACGTCTGCCAGAATCTGTAAAGAACATGAATTTGCACATCACATCTAGTTAGTTCAATGCATAGACGAACAGAAAGGTAAAAACTGCAGTTCTTCAGTGCAGCATCTCTGCTAGTTGCTTTAGTATTTTTGCTGCAGAAAGTCAGCAAAGTAGAATATAAATATAAAACCTGATTGGTGCTTGCTTTATTAGTCAAAACCTGATGTGGAAAATTTTTTTAAAAAGAAAAAAAGACAAAGGAAAGTTTAGATCCTAGCACAACAATGGGAAAACTGCAGGAGTTTATGTTAAATGCTAATATAAGTTAGCCTGGTTAAAACCATCCTGACAACATTTCTGTTGCCCTCTGCGATCCGTCTGGACAGGCTCCAAGTTAATAAGGGGTCTGGAACAAGAACTGAGAGTAGTGCGGGCCAACCAGCATCTCTTCAGGAGGGTCTACCGGCAGCTACAGGTGTGGTTTTTGGTGTGCTGAACAATGGTGGCAGTTCCTGAACAGGTTAGCGTAGATGCTGCTATAGCATCAGTTCTGTCAGAGCTGGAGAGTATTTCTTCATTGAAAGAAGAGCAGAGAACGACACTGAAGTTTTTCTTGATAGAGAAGATGTTTTTAGCTGTTCTCCCAACTGACTTCACAAAGAATTTAATTTACCAGCTGGCTTTGCGGGTGGTTTGTTGATCTGATTGGTCAAAGTCAGTCCGCAATAGACGGTGACAGACATCTGCTCAAATCACCTGTGCCTGTCCTTATCTAAACGCTTTCCGACGAAGCCTTCTCAGATGGCTGTGTGTAACCAAACATCAGGTGTAGTCAGATTAAATTCATGAATATCCAATGAGGAAACAAAGAGCATATTAGAAAATATTCAAAACTTCATAAAAATCAGTCAAGTTCGCATTTTAATGAGTTCTGCCTCAGAAGCTCTGACTTCCTGGAGCTTGTGTCTGTGCTATAACTTCAAGTGGGGCCCCACAGTTTCTAAAACAAAATGTAGCAATAAATGTTTTTAGGTTGCACACAAGAGGAATTTTAGTAAAACCCATCAATACTTTCCGGTGAAAATGTCCTTTGCTTTCCCCTCTGATGTCCTTCGACTGCTCTGCCTCACCTCTGTGTTTCACGGAGGTTCCTAGGAGCAACATGGAGGCTACCTGCTGCAGACATAGGTGCAGCTGAGCAGCACCAGGGGTTGTCAGTTTTTTTGCACCGCTCTCAGAGGAGGTTAGGCTCACTGGCAGATGGAGGTCCAGCGCCAGAACGGACACCGGAAACAGAGCCAGTGAGTGGGCAATGTAACTGGACTCAACAGCCTCTACTAACTTCATGTCAGAGGTGAGGATACGGTAAGGAGGACGCTGATGAAAGAAAAGAGAGCGTTGAGTTATCACGCCAAATCACACGGATATGCATTCCTACATGATGTTGCTCTAACTTTTGTTCTCATTTTAGCAGAGCAGGTGTCATTTTTTTGCTGTATACATCTTCATGCTGGAAACAGTCTCAGTGCATCTCAGATTTCGGATGAATGTCAAGTTTCAGAGGCAAATGCAAACAGAATCCATCAACTTTACACGGCCGAGGTGGCAGATTCAAAGGTCTGGAACCAAACCGCTGTAAACCAAATGCCTTTGTTCACACTAAGACAGTAAGTGAGTTGCGTTGGTCCTGTTTCAGCATCCAGACACTGCTGATTGCGGGACAGCTTGTTGCTCTCTGCCGTCCTGCTATGATGTGATGTTCTGTGATTGAGTCATAGTTTAGTTTCCCCCGCAGGCTGTCTTCACGTCACCCTCCAATCAGAGGCCAGAGACTGGAATAACACAGCACGAGCTGAAGTGCAGAATGACCCTCGACTTGTGTCACATGTCTTACATCTGTCCCACCTCTGTCCCCACTCGACTGGATAGTCTCGTAAAGCTTAAACTGCATTAAGAGAACCTCTCAGCAAGTATGCTGCGGTAGGTTTTGCAGCAAGCAGCTGTGCAGAGCCTCAGGCAGTCCGGTCCAGTGCGTGATAGCTGAGGAAGTTTCTCAGGGATTTTTCCAGTGTCTGCTCCTGCACTGCCACCTCCAAAGCTCATCGCTATAGTAACATGTATGAACGAATGAGCGTCAAGATGGTAGAAAGTAGGTCAAAGCAAAGATGGCATCCGCTTGAACACCAGCATGCTGCAAGGTATGTTCACTCAGAAGGCTGAGAGACATTCCGTCAAATTAGGAGGATTTCTTTGGACGCTTTTAGTTTGTGTCTCAAATTTGAGAGAACAGAACATCTGATTATCTTCAGGCAGTGATGACCTGTTTCACCGCATGCTTGGAGTAAACGTTTTTGATCAAGTACAGTTTGTTCGACATTTTAAGAGGCATAAAGATGAGGGAGAACATGAGATCTTTATTTCCGTTTTCTGCTCTTTCTCCCGTGTTGAGCCTTTACATCACTTCCTCCAGGCAGGAGGAGGGGGTGCGTTTGACGCTGCAGTCGGCACAGCGCTGCTCTCAGTGGTGAACCTGCCAGACCTCAGTACGGTCAACAGACAGGGATGAGTCAAAGTGTCCTCTGGCCAGCAGAGAGTGCGTCACTCATACACATGAGCAAACACATGGAGGCACACATACACACAGATGCATGTATAACCCGTGTGCAAAGGTACCAACACTGCCCTGTAAAAACCTGGAGTTTGAGCTCATCCTGTTGATTTTGTTGGACACATTTTCCTGAAAGGGATGGAATTTTTGACGCAGGGCCTCATTGTCGACTTGCCCAGCCCTATTCCTGTTGATAGAGACCATTTTCAGCTCATTGAATGCAGTACAGTAGCCTACAGCTCATTGTTTCGCCTGCTAGCGCAAGTCAATGGGACCAGTAGCATTCTCAGTCAAACTCTGATTAAACACTTCACAGTCCACCCAAAGCAAGTCGACGACAGTCTATTGAGACGAGTTTGAGTGTTTGAGGAATAATTCTAGAAGTCAAACCACAGCTGAATTTCTTTAATTTGTGGCCCTCATTAGCATTAGCAATGACAGGAAGCTGCCAAACTGTTTACTTCCTGTTGCTACCAATCCTTTACAGAGCCACAAGTCAAAGAAATTCAGCGGTAGTTTTACTTCTAAAATTGTTCTACAAACACTCACATCGCCTCAATAGACTGTTGCCAAATTTGACTTGCTTTGGGTGCACTGTGGAGTGTAGCGGCTACTGTTGAATGCTACTGGTCTCATTGACTTGCCCCAGCATTAGCATCAGCAGCAAAACGGCTAGCCGTCCAAACTCTGTACTGCATTAAATGAGCTGAAAATGGTCTCTATGGACAGGAATAAGAATGGGTGGGTCAAAAATGAGGCCCTCTGTAAAAAAAATTCTGGAAATTCCCCTCAAGTGCTGCAAATTAAAAATTGAGCTGCTGCAGCCACTTTTTTTTTTTTTCATAGCAGGAATTCGCTCTGAGGCGCCCCTCACTCAACACAGCATACCAGGGTTAACTCTGCCTGGGCTCAAAGATCTCAATATGTTTTACAAAAAAATGTGTAGTTTGGAGGATGTGGGCTTTTAACAGTCTCATTAAAAGCATGTTTGGTGGCATTGAAAGAAATGTAGAGTATAGTATGCTGTTTCTGGATATTGACCTGTAATAAAGGAAGTAAAATCTGGATATCCGAGCCTTCGAAGCTGAGTGTTGTTTGGGAACCTCGGTAAGGTCAGAAAAACAACATATGGCTGCATGCACTGGCTCAGTCACGCAAACACACATATGCAAAGTTAAAATACAGAGCACTTAATGTGTGTAATGAATGCACACCCACACAAAGTCTCACTCACTAACAATTATTACTCAAAAAAAAAAAAAAAAAAGAACATCTGCAGGTGATGATTAAATTCTGATGTGAGGTTTGGATCTTTACTTTCCTCATCATTCAGTTCGATGTGATTATGGTTCACCTGCCAATGATTCACATCGTTCTTTCATGTCTGCATCGTGATGCTCCTTAAAATCAAGACATTTCCTCACCTCTAGTTATGATGTGGCACACATACAGCCAGTCATCCAGAGACAGGAGTCTCTGCAGCCGCCGCACTGCCAAACAGCAGAACACGACATATGGCAGCACATCTCCATATGTCGCTCCATGGTTTACACGAGGTAAAACTGTGTGAGGAGTAAACAAGCGTCGCTCAGGCCCACACACATGAAAAGAAGTGGGGCAGTGGAAGCCCAGAGGTGAGGGGATGGTCGAGGGCAGCGTGTGTGTGTGTGTGTGTGCAGTCGGGGTGGTTGAAGAGGCCGACACAGACCATCCAGGTGCCCTTTAGCAACACAGTTAACTCCTTAAAGCTGTGAAGGAGCTGCAGTGGACAACAGAAAAGGTGTGAATGTGCAACAATGTGAGGAAGAAGGGTGTGTCTTTCATGAACGATGGTTAGAAAATGATCGGAGAAAACGTGATGCAGCGTCATACAGGCTGTGTACACGTCTATGTGCCTCCAAAACAGTTAAATAGCTTTTTTGGTTTGTTTTTCAGCAAAATACTGATTTAAAACCAGGTATAGGAAACTAATGAATGTTTATAACATATTATAAAGTAATAATAAACACTGAGGTGACTATTTGATCTTATTGACCTATTTATTACAGTATATCATCATTTTGTTTCTTTTTTCTTGTTCTTCATATTTATTTATTCTGCTGTTGAAGTCTATGGCAGCCCACAGGACCATATGGTCAAAAGTTAGAGGGTCATGCCCGGAGGCCATGTTGCAAATTTGACGTTGACTGGCCCTTGGGTGGCGCTATAGCAAACAGTTGTAAATACATTTGAACGTGTATCTCATGCCCTGTTTGACCGAGAGTCATGAAACTTTGCTCACTTATTTCATTAAACAGAAGGGACAAATTTGTCTCAAGGAACCATTACTTCCTGTCACAAGATTTTTTCCACCATTTGGAATTTTGTGAAAAACACTTAAAATCGTACTCCTCTTAAGAATTATCACCAATCTGCACAAAATTTGGTACATACACACAATCTAACGACCAATATCCATCTCAGCAAAAGCTTGAAAAGTAAAAAAAATACATTATGAGCCAATGAAAATTTCAGAGGGCGTGGCCTTTCAGAAGAAGGCGGCCATTTTTCACGAAACTTGACAGAATGGCAGAGTCATGCCACGAGGCCCTGGGATGAATCTCACATCGATCGGCCAAAAGGTGGCACCATAGCAAACAGTTGAAAATGCAAATTTGAACAGCTGTATCTCATGCTCTGTTTGACTTTGAGTCATGAAACTTTGTACATATGAACATATATGTATGAACTAGAAGTGGGCCAGATACCTTTCCGAACCTGTGTTGGTTCTGACCGAACCGGACCGACGACTGACCGTTATTTCCAAAACTCTGACCGACCCGACTGTCAACCCAACTTATATAAGCAGAAGCGCAACTTACAGCAACAGTAATACTGCCACACTTGCCGTAAACTCAAAAAACGAGTCGTTTCTGATAAGAACATAAGCGTCCTTAACGTTTGATTCGTCACAGGCACAGCCCCACACAAGCTCAGGGCAGAAGTGCGATTTCTGGCAGTCAAGCCAACCAATCACATTGCTAAAAAAGGCTGTGGTGCATTCAGGTGCTGTCAGATGAATCGGAAAAACAGAAATCCCAGCTCTGAACGGATTAAAAAAGGAAAAAAACACACAGAAAGTGGGTCATCGAACCCAGACCGGTTCCGACTGTCACTTCTGAAACACTAGCCCAACCCACGTCAGTCGGGTATCCCACCTCTAGTATGAACAACATCTGACCTAGAAGCCCCACCCATCACATTTTCTGCAAACTACACTTTTATTAAAAAATGCTTAAAGAAGCAGTGTGTTGTTTTTGGCGCCACCTAGCGGTAAAGTCCAAACCAAGGACCTTTCGTAGGCCTTTTATTGCCACACACAGCTGTTGCAATCATATACACACATATGTGGCTAAATTTCAAGCAATACTTAAAACGGTGCTCTTATTCTGAAATGGAAGTCAATGGCAGCATTCGATCGTTATATCTATATGACTTTTCGACTGCTTGGCCCCTGGTTGCTGCTTGCAGCTACATTCCATCATCTGTTTACACACCAGCCTTCACTTACAGGCAGCTGCAGGAGGAGATGTTGACAACTCCATTAATAAACACTCGCAACATACTGGAGTGTGCTGTAAACCCTTTATTAGATATTAATATATTGCCTATAAATTCTAAATTAGGTGGTAAAAGTTAAGTGTGAGCATTATTATTATTTATTGATGACAACTCTGGAATGTTTCTTCCATTACTTATGTGCAGTTTGTCCAGTGTAAACTGGTTTTAGTCCCGCCAAAATTTGGCTGAAAAATGTGTTCAGATCAATTTTACGGGGTGACGTAGCTACTTCTTCGGTTTTTGTTTTTATTTTAGAAACTTTAGGGTGAAACAGTTGCAATTCGCTCATGTTTTGAGCCTTAACTCTGGAACCTCATATGTGTCAAAATTTTCCAGGTTGAAAAATCATTCGATTACAAATTCTGGCAAATTGCAAATCGTGCAGAAAAATGCATCAACCTCTAAAGTTTTGTGGCTGTTTTGACACAATTACGACAGTTTCATGTATTTCATATTAAAGGTGGTAAGCAACAAAGTGCAAATATTTTGTTCCTGTACTTAAGTATATTTTTCAGGTATCCGGACTTTGTTCGTTTTTTGGACATCTTTTTTATTTTCTTCTCTACATGTGAACACAAATTTCTGCACTTTCTCCTCCTTACATTTTCCAAACAGTTACTTTAGTTTGAATGCTTTTGTCTTTTTGGCTGAGCTCAGGACGCTTTACCAACACAAAATGTTGCTATTTGACATTCTGGGAATGAGACTCAACATATTTTCTGGTGCGTTTAGGAACAGCTCAGACAAATCCTACTGATTCTGATTCTTAATCTGATTGTGAGGTTCAGTGAACCTTGCACAGAAATGTCCCTCAGAGACACTGATACTTGAGGTACATTTCAGAGCCTGTAATGTGTTTTACCTCTGTAAAGTTTAGTCAGTATTTCTGTTTTTACCTGAGTCTTCTTTGACACAAGTATCTGTACTTCTGCTTAATTAAAGAATGTGTGTACTTCGGCCACCCTTGACTCACACTAATTAATCCTGACAAAACTAGTCAATTGCAAAGTTCTGCATGACCAAAATCATTTTAACAAAAAAAAATCCATCAACCTCTGAAGTTTCCTTTTAGACTCTCATTTTTGTATAACATCAAAATTGTTACTTCAACCTCTGCTGACAGCTCGTCTCTGGGTGCAGAAAAAAGCCGGCGAGCAACAAGAGACTAAATGAATGAAAGGATCTTAACGTCAAACCACACGTAGCTCAGGTTAATGGTTTGAAGCGGTATGTAGCCAACCTCCCCCACTAAGGCTTCATCAAAGTTTTATTGTTCCATACAGTGCCACATAATGCTGTCACATTTACCAAAGGTACCCCCCCCACACACACACACACACACACACCTACACACACCTACACTGTTCACTGCTGTAGCAGAAATGACTTAATTTTTACCTGCATGTGGATCAGAGATCTGATCTGCAGAGTCCACTTAATGTTTATTTTTTTCACTTTGTGCAAAAGATGATCATCAACACGAGTTTTTTTTTTGAAAAGTAATTCTTTTATTAATATTTTACAATCCTTTATTCATGTTTATGTCATTATTTACTTTTTCAGCGCCACTTTGCAAGTGTCATTATTCCATGCTGTCTGACGACAACAACAAATAAACAAAAAACAAAGAAGAGGTTTGAAGAATGAGTGTCTATACAACACTTTTGTCAAGAGGCAGAGAGAGTTTCACATTTCGGCTCTCGGATTGACCTTTCATCCCTTCCTCTTGGCAAAAATAAAGTAAACAAAAGGTTAAAAGCAGGACTGTCAGTCAAGTGTATAAGTGTAGAGTGTCTGTTTGTCTGTCGGGCTATAAAAACACCCCACTCTCCTGTTGAGAGTTACAGATCTTTAAAAAGAGCAGGGGTCCTCGATCTCCTCTGGTTTTTCTAAAATCCTTTTTCCATCTCTGAAAAAAGAACAAATAATATACAATCTACATTTAATCCAACAAATACAAAATAGAAAGGTGGTCTTTCTTCCAGGAGCTGCTCCAAACATTGGAGGACAATATTCATATTTTTAAAAAAGCCTTTTTGTAAAATGAAAAGGGCCACTGGCAGGTAAAGAGAGGGGAAAGTCCCAAATGAAAGGTTTAAAAAAAAAACACAACAACAACAACAAAAAAAAAACAAAGACAATTTTGGTACGAATCTGTCAGGGAGGATTATTTAGCTGCTGTTGTGCTGTGGTGACGGGAGCTGCTGGCGGATACATTTCCTCAAAAATTGATCTATCAAATACTTCCTGAGAAATAAAGGAAATATCTACCTGGCATGAAGAGAGGAGAGGAGGGAAAGGGAGGATGGAAAGACAAATCCAAAGAGTGTTTGGGTTATAAAAAAATAACACAAGAAGGAAAAAAACAAGCTGCTGCGGCAAAGCTGAGGATGCAGGGTGTGTGAGAAGCTAAAACCATGACTTGGTGGTGGTGAGGAACGGGCAGCGTGTGTTTACTGCAGGCCCAGTCGGCTCTCTCCAACCCTTTGGTGTGTAAACATGGAGCAGAGAGCTGGAGGACAGAGGAGGTGTGGGCAGCAGTGCTGGTGTTGCTCAGTTTGTGCTCTTCAGCACAGAGAGAAGAGGAGGAGGAGGGAGGCTGGTGGGAGACTAACAAACTGTCCATCCAGCTGCTGGTAGCATCCAACACCCACGACGCTCACAGTGATCACTGCTGCAGCTTCATGTGTAAAACCATCAGTTCACCAAAACCATATTTTCTCACTCACTTCTTGCTGTTTCTGCTCATGCAGATATTTCTGCTTTTATCTACCCACGTTTGAGATACAAGATGATTTTCACGAGATATAAACATTATAAATTAACAACGGATAAACCTGAACATTGTGGGGAAATGTCTTAATCTGCTATAGTTAGATGAGATCTGTATCACTCTGATGTCTGAGCAGCTACAGCCAACATCTAGATAGCTCAGCACAAAGACTGGAAACAAGCGAGGAATCTCAACTTCAACAATCAGTGTTGGGATTTTACAGGAAGCTGCTGCTTCCGAACAGGAAATAGTCTGACACATGAGCGCCTAAACCTCAATTCATAAAGTTTTTTCTCAGAACTAAATAAACGATATATTTTACTCGTAAGCTGCCCAGCTATCTCCCCGTTTCCAGCCTCATGCTAAGTTATGCTAAACTAAGCTAAGCTAAGCTAAGCTAACTTTCCGCTGGTTGGTCAGACACATTAAACAAGCATAATCGATCTTGTATCTCGACTGGCAGTTTAAAATAAGCCCCATTTTGGCCCCATTTTGACCCCGACAGTTAAATCCTAATTGATTTTAGACTTTTTTTCTCGAAATATCAGGAAAATCAGCCATCTGGTTATGTTGCTGGCAGCCTGTGTTTGGGAGTCTTTGGATGACAGCGACTAATATTTTTGCAGCCACCTCAAAACAACGAAAGTCAGTGGAGTCTGTGATGCATAAAGCATTTAAAAAAAAAGTTTTAAAGACTTCATAGCAAAATCTCACACAGACATCAGTGCAAACAGTTTTCACATCAGGACTATGATGACTTAGTCTCCATCCCGTCTTTCAGCTATGATGTAACACCCTTTCAAAATACTACATCCAGGTCCAAGCCTCATGTTTTCAATATTTCAGTATATTAATAAACTGTGTTTTTGTTTTAACCAAGCATGAGCACAGCTGATACTACCTGCAGCCAGTTAGGGTTACTGGATCCGTAACAACGTAACATTCTAAAAAAACAGAACTAAAACAGAACTTTTTGAGGGATATTCGCACAGGT
>JAQLOL010000008.1:1425150-1439145 GCA_029783665.1 Naso thynnoides | reverse complement strand
ATCTCCCGACTTACGGATGTCTTCTAGATCCAGGTCATCATATAGAAATTCATTCTCCTCAAAGTCTGGATCCTGCGACGAGTCGAGATAATACTCCACATCGTCCTTTATGAAGAGAGAACACGTGAAAGGGAAGCAAGCACACTGATTCACTGACGTGACATTACACAGAGGGAAAAAAAAGCTTCACATGTTTGGATGTTTGTGGCTCAAGTCCAGAGGTGGAAAGTAACTAATTACATTTACTCAAGTATTGCCACACTGTGGTGTTTCTACTTTTACTCAGCTGACACATTTGAGGGTCTCACTCAATGTGTCAATATGAAAATGATAAATGACGATGATTCAGAAAATGTGCACAAAAAAAAAAACCACACACTTTGATTTTTCATTGAAAGAATCCTTGAAAAGTGGCGGCGCTGTTACCTAATTATGATTCATATAAACAAACACATGAGGGGCGTGAGGCTCCGACAGGAAGAGAAACTAATTCATAAACTGCTTCATCTGTGTGAGCAGAGAAAATATGAACCCATCTATAAGCTTAAAGGACCATACCAGTCTACTTCCGACCATGGAAGCACTACAGAACACGTGAAAGTCGCGAGGTGTAGGTAATTCACCCTTCTAAAGAGAACATCTGTGTTTGTTTGGTCAGAAATCTCAAAGCGAGAGACAGAGAGGGGAGCCGGGAGCCGTGCAGACCAAAGTTATTACGCCTGGAAAAATAGTTCCTTACAAGTGCTCCCTTCCAAAACTTTTTATCTAACGTTGTCGCACATCTCCGGCTACCTTCCAGGACACTGGTATGGTCCTTTCAGGAGAGGACAGATCGTTTTGAACACAGCAGTGACAACGTTTCTGCAGACATGAGCGAACCTTGATCTTCCTGATGGCGTCCACCTGCACCGAGTCATTGTCCAGCATCCTCAGTATCGTCTCCAGCATCCGAATGTGGTACCGGTGCTTCTCGATGAACTTCTTCAGCTCCTCGATGCGGTCCTGCTTCTGCGCAAAGAGAGCGGGCCGATGCAGGAAGGAAACAGGGATTCAGCGAGGGCAAAAAACTCAAAAATTAAAACCGACGACAAGAACAAATACATGAGAATGACCCGGTAAAGCTGTGGTGATTTTTTATTGCATTTGCACAAGTTACTTAGTTTGGTGTACCGTTAAAAAAAACAGTCATCCTGGTTTCAGTGATGACTTTAATTCTGTCACCGGTCCATGTGTGAAATCAGACGCCTATACGCTTTATAAAAAAGTAATAACTGATCTGAACAGTCATACTTAACATTCTGGGGATAAAAATCACAACTTTTGATCAATTATTCATTAAAAAGCAAGGAAACATTTATTTAAGTAAAAGAAAGCATGCTGAATTTTAATGTAAAACATACAGAAGTGAGCCGTGCAGCAGCACGAGGTCGGGAGGTGCTGCTATATGTGCACTTTATGGCTTAATGCATCACACAGCGAAGGCGCCGCACCACTTCCGACTTCAATATTTTATTCTTCTCCTCCAACGTTAATTCATGCATCTCTAAAGCGTTTAAATGTCATGGATTTTCTCTTTTCCTAGTGTTTGGTTTTGCTTCTATTCATATTTCAGGTCCACAGGTTTCTCAAGCGTATTTGGACAAAATTAAACAGTTGTGTTTGTTTCTGGAATAAAATCTGAAGCACAGAGAAAGAAAAATATGCCAGCATGTAATTCTGTGATTTACCGGCTGAAGGGACACGATTGTGTTCAAACCATAATGGCTGTTAAAACATCCATGCAGAGCACTTTTAATGTCTGACGTTTGGCTGCTGACACAGCAGAGTGGAACTCATTAGTGTGTTTCATCACAACGCGCGTTAATGCTTCAGCAGCGCGTGTCAGGAGCGCCAAGTTTCTGTGGCGAGGAGGGCTGAACGATCAGACAAGCAAACGCAGCCCGGTCGGCTCTATCATCGTTATTTTGGTCTTTTTCTTGGGCCGATCTTCATCATTTTATTTTGTTGATTTAATGATCTGCCTCGGGAAAACAAATGAGCACTGCAGCGCAACAACAAACTCTGTCACAAAGAGGGAGCGCAGAGAACCAACATGTAGAATCTGAATCTTTCACTGCGTGGCGCAGTAACTAACGCGGTCTTATTTTTCAATTGCTTTGAAAAAAATTGTGTTTTTCTGATGAGTTAATGAGGAATTAAGCTAATTTAAATTCAGAAGGTGTGATTTAGGGATGCATTGTAGGGCCTGACTGATATGGGATTTTTGGGGCCGATGCCGATACCAATAATTAGGAGTAAGAAAATTCCGATATCTGATACATCAGTTGATACTGTACATATATAACATCCGCTGAATGTAGTTATCAAGCAAAGATAGTGCACTAAGGAGTAAACATTTTAAATCACTAGCATTTTTTTTCCAGCCTTAAAAACAGTTTTAATATCGGCTAATATCGGTGAACCATGAGTCAACACCGATATATCTGCATCGTCCCAATATCAGCTGATAATATCGGTCAGGCTCCAATGTATTCTTCTGTTCAGAGAGAACATTTCCTTTCTTGAAATTTTGAGAGTTTATTTTGTTTCGCACACACACCTGCACAAATATATTAGCAATCCCCAGTTGTTAGGTGGCAGATTAGAAAATTTTAGACCCATATATTTCCATATTTCCTATGCTTATTGCTGATTGTACAAGCAAAGGCTAAATGTGAACCTGCAGTGTGACAGAGTTTCCAAAATTAGGCACTGAGGACAGTGTGGAACTTTATGGGACGTCTCCTGCAGGCTAAAATAGCTTTTGAGGGATTATTTGGGATCTTTTTAAACACCTGCCACTGACGGCCAAAACCAGACAAGCTTCTAGCAAACAAACTAAAGCTCTACAGATTTAGTTCTCTCTGGTTTAGGATTTATGATAAAAAATTTAAGCTTTTTCATCCAGAATGGGCCACTGAACCATTAATCCACAGACTCTGGCCAACATACGGTGTTTAAAAGTGAAACATGACAACTCAAAAGATAAATAAAAATCATTCCGTGAGCTTAAACTACCTCTCAGGGCAGCAAGAGCAAAGGAACTCATCTCAAAGTGGTTTTTTTTTTGTTTTTTTTAGATGGATGAAGCTCTGTTAAACTTTCCTAAAGAGGCGAGCACCAGACAGAAGTTTATAGCGTTCCTGTTTCTTGTGGATTTATTCTGTGTGGATTTATTTACTTCCTAAACGAGCACACGAGCGGGATTAACGGCCAAACTGCTGCGAAAGGACGGCGTGTTGCTTTGTCGTGCTGTAGAGTGAGAAGTGCAAGCTGTAAGGAACATTTTATCAGTGTCCAAGCTGTGCTTATTTTGTGTCAGTAAAGGGGTCGTGAGTACAGCGGAGGGCGGGGGCGCCCACGGAGGAGGGAGAGGAGGAGAAAGCTACACAGACCGTTTTAGAGAATGCAGAAAATACATGGAAGAGAGAGGGCACAAGTCACAGTTTTCTGAAGAAAAAGTTTTCTGAAGCTCTGTAAGAGTCCAAAATCAAAATCAAAGACCCAAAAATGAGTGTAACGTGCCCTCTTTAAACTACAGGCACCAGACAACAATAAACTCCTCTGGGTCTCATTTATTAAACATCCTGAGAACAGATACAACAGAGAAGGTGATCCTGATGCCAAAAAAAAATCAGATGGAAACATTTCTTGTGACATTACAGAGAAATTCCTTCTGATATTGCGGGTTTGAAGGTGTGAAGGCCGAACGCTGGCGCTGCTCACTCCCATTTGTTATTTGAAATGAAAGCCCAGTCGTCAAGGATAAAGTCACAAAGTTATTTCTATACACGAGGCCCCTGGAGAAGATTTCAGAGGGGAAGTGAGTAAGAGAGAGAGTGAAAGAGGTAGTCGGCAAGGTTAACCCCGTCAGGGCAGATAGGGAAGACAAATGAAGGACGCACTGCATGTGACCTCTCCACCAGAGAGCAGAGAGGGAGATAAAAGAGGGGGGGAGGAGGCTGACCAAGCGATCTGTGCCGGCTGTGAACAGAGAAGAAGAACCAGGAGGCAGGGCCGCACGCAAAGGGGAGAGAGGGAAAAAAAGAAGAATGGACGAGAGACGAGGACACGCTCACCTCCTTGTCACCTTTCTTCTTTCTCGTCTGGACTGACAGAGACTCGACCTCGCTCTCAAACTGGTCCACCTGCATGTTCAGCGTGTCAATCGTATTCTGCAGGAGAGAGAGGCAAACACAGAGAAAAGTTCAGGACGCCATTCAGCTGCTTATTATATTTTCAAATAGCTCTGACGCGACAAATCCACTCAGCTACAACTATTCGAATTCTCTGTCTCACGACGCTTTACTGAAACGCTTTCGCTATCGGACAAAATATTAGATGTGAAGTCATCAGCAGTGGCTTTAGCTTATTCTAATGTAAAGGAATGTGTTATGCCAGACCAAATGAGAGAAAGATAATCTGTGTTTTCTGTTTCTATTTGTTCATTTTCAATGGAAGCACTTTTTTCCATCAGAAACGAGTTTCTAATCATGCGTCTGATGAATAAAATTTCAACAATCACAAGAAAATTTCAAAATTACTGAATAACGACGACTTTGATGTAACGAAATTGCACGTTTTGTCATCAAACGGATCTTGTGCGAACACCGTGTGGAGTCAGAGCACAGCTGTGATGTATCTGTGCGAGCGGCTGCTGGTTAATGAGGTTTCAGTCTTTGTTTCTGTTAAAAGTCCTTCAAGTGTTTTGTCTATCGTTTTTTTTCTTTTCTTTTGTTTTTGTTCCACTTTCATGGCACTTTCAGTTCCAGGTTTTGTCAGAAAATTAAAACAAAACACTTTCAGCATAAAACAACACAAGAAAAGTCCCCATGGACCTCTGCACTCTGAATCCAAGCAGCTTCTGATTTCTGCGGTTGCAGAACGCGTTTGCAAAAGATGATAATCAGACGATACACCGTGTATTTAAAGTTTTCGGATATTTATTTTTAACGTTGCGATTGGTGCCATCTCATTTAGTATGAACTGACCGGCACAGAAACCTGAACCTGAAAAAAGAAAAACCTGAAACACTAGTTTGAAAAGCAGACACAACATGGAGGCAACGTAACCCCAACGTTTTCACCCGCAGTGCCCCCCCCCCCTCGAAAAGGAAGCTCACCGTCAGCCACGTGCCGACCTCCTCCTTCTCTTTTTGGGCCGGATCGACCTTCTGAGCGAGACCCAACCCTTCTTTCGAGTACGCTTTCGTCTTCGTTTCTCTTTCCACAATTTTGAACCGCTCCATTTGCTGCAAACATAAACAAACAGACAAAACGCAATCAGAAATCTGTAACTCTTCATACCTTTGGATCTTAAAGGACCATATCAGACCACATCATCTCTATCTTTTTCAAATGTTGTTCAAATGTGACCATGTGTTTACTTTACTAGATGACCGACTGCATTTTTAAAGCCCATTCACTGCCATTCATGTTGTAACAGGGCATAGAAACACTGTAGGACACGTGAAAGTTGCTATGTGTAGGTAATTCCCCCGCTCTAAAGAGAACGTCTGCGTCTATTTGGTCAAAAATCATCTAGTGAGAGAGAGAGGAGCCAGGAGTCGTTGAGATAAAAGTTATTACGCCTGGAAAAATAGTTCCTAACAAGTGCTGCCTTCCTAGCTGGAATATTAGCGTGAAGAAAGATTCTGACACAAACGATCTTTTTAACTAACGTCGTCACACATTTTCAGCTACTTTCTGTAACGTTTATTGAATATGGACACAATGTAGATACACACCATACCTCACAAATAAATAATAAAATAAAACTTGCTGCGGTCATCGCAAATCATTTCATGCAAAAAAATATCCAGATAAATGAATGAGAGGTTACATTTCAAATTCCTTTACAGCCCAGAAAAAGGAAGGAAATAGTAGATTTATTTTCCCTCATATTTGCTCACATCTTACCAATAACTGAGCTGTAAAACGGGAGGAATCAGAAATAATTTAACTTTGCTAAAGAGGAGCCTTCTGTTACTGAAAATCTCAGCAATGATTTTTACACTCATCCAGTATTCAGACACGTTAAAGGCCCTAAAGAGCAAAAGGACGAGACTCTGAACTGTAAAACTTTTACAAGACTGATTTATGTTGGTCACATCCTGATTCTCATGTAAACAGATTGTGATGTTCCTTTTATTTTTTCCTCGGGCCGGGACGAGCTGTTTCAAACAAACCCGCTTGCTTCCTGCAGGACTCTCGCGATCAAACGTGTAATTACAGGTCAACTGACAAACCCACAGGAAGTCCTGAAGAGCAGCTTTGGGATGAAAACCAGCTCATCGAGTTCAGAGGAGCTAGAGAGTCGCTGCCGCTCGTCATTGTGTGGGCAGGTGGCTCGCATTCAGTCCATCTCAATAAGCCTCATCAAAGCGTCGCGAGGCTCTGCGGCCGGCGGGCCAGTTTTACTCAAGAGCAGGTGTTGGAGTTTAACCGGCTCCCGTGTTTGTCAGCGTTTTATGAATAAAGCTGTAATGAGCTCCGGATTTCAATTGATAATCTGAAAAAAGATTTTCTTTAGTTTTTTTCTCTGTCTTCAGAGCATGTAAATTTTTTTTTGTACATTTTAATCTCGTCATTGCTCAGTTTTATTTATTTAAAACAAATCAGAGCAGCTGCTGCTAAAATCCACCACCTTTCATGTGGCTGTCCTGTCAGTGTTGCTGGTGATTGTAGTCAACTTAAGAAATAAATTCCTCAGTTTGTAAGACATTTACAGAGAAAGCTGAGTTTTCTAAGTTCCTGCAGTGCCTACATGTACCAGCATGCATTGCATCACATAAAAAAAAATCAAAATCAAAACAGTACTGCCGGGTCTCCAAGGTTGTTATCAGTCGCAGCAGCACATTTCTTTTATTGATTATTGTGTAATTTTCAATAACGAGGGGGTTTGGTCCGCAGGAGCCATTAAATTTCTCAAAACAAACACGGTGCCGTGATGTCACTGGTTTCAGGAAGAACAAGAGATTTTGAAGCTGCGTCACAGAGAAACAGAGAACAAAGAAAGATTTTGGTTTCACATTATATCCCCAATTCCCATAGATATAGATAAGGTTGAAAATCGGCAGAGTTTCCCTTTAAATACACTGTTTTCATGTGCAGCCACCTAATGTCATGGCACTGTCTCTGATTGGCTGTCAGGCTAGGGGGTGGGCATGCCTAGTCAACGCCAGTGTGAACTGCTTGGAAGGACGGGGAGAGTTGATGAATGAGAGAGAGAGTTTGCCGTCTCGAGTTTCTGTAAGAAAGACGGAGGAAACCCCTTTTGTCAGGAAGTGAAGTGTTTAAGTTTTTTCAGCGTGTTACTGTTAATAAAATGAACTGATTGTTGAGTCCAGATGATAAGGGACGAAACAGAACCAACAGAAGGCCGCTCTCCAATCCTAAACTAGATATACGAACGGGTATCCGAGCCTCTGAAGTCCAAGACATCAAAGCCAAGTCCCCGTTGTTGTGGTGCCGTGACACTACACAAGAGCATTAAGAACAAAAACGTTAAAGTTGTAACAAAAATGAATTCTGCATCACTTAAGCTTGAGAGCAGAAAAAAACAGCAGGATTTCAGCACAGAGCGAGATGAAGATGAAGCCCGACAGCTTTTATGGACATTTTAATATTTTTTCTTAGCCAAGAAATCTTCAGATTTTGGCTGATTGAATGCGAGCTGACCAAAGTCACTTCTTACCATCTTACAGCCAGCTTCACTTTCTACAGTGTGTACTTGATATTCAAATAAGAAAGCTTTACTTTGGTCCTTCTTACAACAAACTGGTAACATAAATACAGAATTATGGCCCGTTTGCATCTTTTTAAGAGGGAGTCATTTTCATATGTTTGTGATGGTTTTGGTGAATTTAAAGCCAGTTTTCCACCTTGTGTTCATAAACAAAGTTAAGAGCTGACAATATCTGCTGACATACTGTTTTATTGTTGCATTTAGGTTTGTTATTAATTTCCTTTTTTACACGCTGCTGAAAAATCTATAAATACAACTTTTTGCTGTGTTTGCGGACTTTGCTAAACTGTAAAAAATTACAGGAAGTTTTTGGACCTTATACAATTAGTTTGCCGTTACACTGCAAACTCAATTTCTGCCGTTCTCAAGGTCAGAAATGAACTTCAGAACTGAGGAAATAAAATTTCTTGTCTTGTATTCTTTGACACAAACCCTTAAGTTTCAGGAACGTGAAAGACAAACATAAACACCCCAGGATATTCGATATTATCAGACATAAATCTTTTAAATCATTTGTCTCCATAAATCGGATATTGGCCCAACAATGAAGGCAACCTGGTCATCGATTTGTCCATTTTACCTCATTTATAAGACCTGGAGTTTGAAATGATTTTTTTTTTAAGACTTTTTAAGACCTCTCGGAGTTCAAAACAAACACAATCCTCCAGAGTAAACATCCCAGCTCCTTCAGGGAGTGATGTGTCCGACCTCTCCTCTGCTCAGTTCCTACTCACCGTTTCTATGAGTTTGCGGTTCTCTACTAGCTGCCTTTTGTCTTTGATCTCGTTGGATGCCACCCACGTCTTGATCTGGTCTCGAAGACGCTGAGGGACCAGGAGAAGAAGAGGGAGAGGGAGAGAGACCGAGCGGGGGAGGGAAAAAGAGAGAGCGAGAGAGAGAGAGAGAGAGAGATACAGAAACATTATTAAAAACGTGCAGAGACTCGTTCTCAGCAGTCATGGACGGTGAACTTGGTGTCTGCACGCAGCAAACAGGCTTGGCTTGAAGTTTGGTCCTCATGGTAACACAGAGATGAAGCACACTGCTTCTGGCTGACCATGATGATATTTAATATTCTCTCTCACACACACACACACACACACACACCTCTATGCGTGGGCATTTAAAAAAATTCAAGATCAGCAAATGATCTCTGTCTTTTCATCCAGTTTCAGAGCCTACAGTGGAAAATCATCAGACCTCAACGGATCAAATCGGGCTGTTTGTCCTCCACTTGTTGATGCTAACTGGTTCGATAGTAGATGCCACTTACACCTGGTGCTAAAATGTAATGATCTGAATCTTATTTTTTTTTGGCACGATAATAAAAAAACACACGAATCCGGCTGTGAATTCACACGGAACGGACTGTGATCGAACTGCCTTCAGATCAGCCAGAGTGCGGGAGGTTTAGTTCCACGATTTCTGAAATACTTCTGGTCACAGTTTGACCTCCCAGATTCAAGCAGTCAAATCAGCGTTCACTTTGAGATTTTAAAGCCCGAATAAAGCTTTGATTCTTAACACACTATACAGGTATATGTTATCAAATGTTTGCTAAAAACATGTCAAAAAGTTGAAAAATATGCACGACTGCATTGCGGAGTTAGAGCCGACGTAACTTTGACTGCTTCAAAAAACAAAACTCAATAATGCACGTTAACATGTCACACAAAACAGAAACTCAAATAAAGACGATTCGTATTTTTCCCTCTGATGTCCTACGACTGCTCTGTCTGTCTGCAGACTTTTATTTTAGTGGAGCCGTCCGCGACAGCTACCCGCTGCTGCAGCTGCAGCTTCAGTCTGCGGGCAGCCGACATGTTGCTTTCAGGAACCTCCGTGAATCACAGACTTGAGACTGAGCAGCAAGACCCGATTTTACCAAAAATTGCTGTTTTGTGCGACGTATTAATGTGCGTCGTTAAGTTTCGTTTTTCAAAGTCCCGGGTTGCGGCTGAAGTTACACAATCCTCCAGAGTAAACATCCCAGCCAGGCCGAAATGGAAGCTTGATGACGCAGCGCAGCTTCCAGGTGTATGACCCCGCCCCATGCCCAGTTGGCTGCAGTGTTGGTATTTGATTGACAGTTGAAGCTCTCCTGCGAGTGGGCGTGGTTTCAGCGTCTGCAGCTTCTGACAGCAGAGAAAACTGCTTGATTTCGAAACCTAATTTTATGCACTTGGCAAATTTATTTAATCCTTCAAATCTGGCTCAGTGGTTGATAACACATTTTTCTGTGGGGTGACAAACTCTGAAAAGATGTTTTTTTTTTTTTTCCTGCTTTACACAGACTTTAACAAGTTACTGTCTGTTCCAGTGTGATTATTTATTGATATGAGGTGGAATCAAAGGTTTCGAGCCTGCTGGCTGAAATCATCCCCGAGTCCAACGAGCTGCTTCTGCTCGGGAGTCAGGAAATCAAAAGCAGACGCATACCAGTGTTCACAAAAACATGTGTAACTCAGGCGCCGATGATGATCAAGCAATGCTCCTTTGAGTATTTACTCGTAAAAGTTACTGCCTGAAAGCTGCTACATTCAGTTGACAGTGCAGCCCTGTGTTACGTGCAACAGCGACGATCTCACACCTCAAACAGAAAGTGTCTGCACGTTCACCTGCCTCACTGTGGTTTGACAGTTTCTGGATCTGCGATGTTTTAAATAACATGTTGTTGGTTAAGAGAGCTGAGCAGGTGGAGTTTCAGCGGCGGAGACTCTCTGAATCTCATCAGGTTTCAATATGCAAACTCCAGGTGTGCAAATAAAAAACAACTGCCGCGAAACAAAAGTGTGGCGGGGGTGAGATTTACATGTACAGATAAATCTTTCTGACAGAGTCAGTTGCGCTTGTGTTTACAGCTTCCGCGTGTCTTCACCCACCAATGCTGCCGCATCAGTGCATTAAAAAGAAAGTTAGCAGATTCACTTTGAGACTCCAGGCGTTCCCATCAAAGCTCTTTGAGTCCTTTTTTAGTGCCGTCAAAGGCCCGAGAGAATTCAGGCCCCATCAACACTTCGATGGCAGACTTCAGTTCTCACGTGTGAGGCGTCTCTTTGTGTTTACCTGTAGCTTTTTAATCTCTTTCTTGAGGTCTGCTTCATATTTCTCCTTCTGGTTCGCGTTGGCTGCATTGTGAAGCTGCAGGAAAGAGGAAACGAGAGGTTCAGACAAGTTCTGCTCCAAGACGACACACGGCACGGCCGAGTTGTGGAATACGTGAGAACTCAAAAATTCAGGACACATGACGCACAGGTTGTCCGTCAATAAAGTATTTACTTGTTTGAGCTTATTTGTGTGTAATCAGTTACTTTAAGGGCAATTCTATTGATCTCTAAGAGGTTTTTTTAGTTTGTTGCAGCATGAAAAGGTAAAACTATTGAGTGGGAAAAAAGACAAACATGAGAGAAAATGGAATATTCCACAACAAAAGGGAAACAAATGAAGATATGTGGGGTCAAACGGGCCTCTGGGAGGTCGAGCTGACCTGCAATGATCAACATAAACCTCTGGCAAAGACAACAAAGGCAACAGAGCGACTTAAAAAATTATGAAGTAATAAGGCAACTGGGATGTTTGCTAACTAAAGCACTGACAATTTTCTGCTTCTTTATTAACGGAACGGATCAACGCTCAGGGCCTCTGCGCCGCTGTTAGCTCAGGGCCAAAACAGAAACACTGTTTTAATTACTGCTTTAGTTACACGATTTATTATCTGTTTCCTGAGCTTTCCTCCATTCTGTTGTGCTAACGGTTCTAACTGGGATATTAGCATGAAGAAGCAACGCTGGTGCGGTCCTTTAAAAATGCTGTGAACACAGAAGTTTGAGAAAAGAACCTCAGAGGCATTTCGGACAAGGAATTAACTGCTCAGTGACGTCTGCAGCCATTTACATCTTTATTCCCCTGTCAGGAAACAAATACCAGCAATCAGAGCGCCCATATTTGGGCAGTTTAACAATAAATCACCAATGATTCTGATGATTTTGGGGCTATTCTGGTACCAAAATTCACAGGTTACAGCTTTTAAAATGCGAATGTTAGCTGGACTCTGTAGTACAACACAAAGCTAGACAGTTTAATTTATGATTATTTTTCTCTGTCCTTCTCGTTTCCATTTTACAAGGCATAAGTTTTTCCGCGTGGTTAGTCTCTGGTGTTTTGACACCTACGCCGGGGCTTGTGAAAGCTGTTTTGGTTTGAAACTCCAGGATAGCATTGAAGTCTGAACAGGCGGTAACAGAGACGTCACATCAGCACTCTGATTGGGTCTTTTCAAAAAGTAAAAGCAGACGGTCACAAACACTGCCTAGTGTCCTCCGCTTCATTTAAATATTATTCAGGCCAGAAATCACTGCTGACGATTACTGTAGTCAGCTGGAGCAACAAATTCCTCAGAAATCCCTAATATATGACAGATATTAATAACAAAATATCACAAGCCAAATCGGAGTCATGTTGTTAACAATTACAAAAGACTGTTTGAGTCAGTATTCATTCAGTCAGTCCACTGGCTTGTATCAATAGGCTCTGTACTGGCATCAGCTGATCGGCTTATTGGTCGATCGCTATCATGCTTCCCGTGATTGTGATCAATGATTTGCCCCCAAAAAATCCTGATTTTCACAATTTCTTTCCTGAACAAACCTCAAATCTGAGCATTTCAACTGTGAGGGTTTAAGCTTTTCTCTATTTAAAAACCACTGCACATCAAATATCTCTACAGTCCGGACAGATATTTAATCAATGCGCCTGGGAAATGAACGAATTACCTCCGAACGAGCAGTGACAACGCCAATTCATCCTTACCTTCTGCCAGATGTCTTCAAACTGTTCCACTCCCTCCGCTACTTTTTTCAGACATCGATCTATTTCACCTGCGGAGGAAGAGAGGAGCAGAGCCACGGAGGCGATTAGCAGAACAATGATACAAATCTCACGAAAGGGAACAAAAACACGTCAAAACACGCGGGATCTGTTAAAAGGAGCAGAACAGGTGGAGTAAATACCAGCCCCGCCTTTTTTAACAGAAGTAACTGCTTCTTAAAAACAGATCCCAATTTAAGATCACGCACACACAAAAACAGCAAACACTCAATACAGCGACAGATCCAAACACACATACATGTATCATTAAAACATGCAGGATGTTTCTGACCAGGACGTCAGTCACAAAAACACGCAGACACACACACACAAAAACTGAGCATCACAGCTTTGTGATGTCAGAGTCTATCGCACGGCTGTTCTATTAGCCTGCTGCATTATTTTTAGCTACGAGTTTCACATGAAGCGTCGACATTTATCATACAAACACCAAAATGTGGACGAGTGTCGGTGCAGAGTGCAGAGTGCTCGGTTAAAACCAGAGGAGGACAGACGAGCGAGTGACAGGAAGTGACAGAGGAGGCTTCCTTATCACAACACGTCCCAGATTTATGCTCCCCGTCGTCATGTGACACACGTTAGCTGTTGGCTATTAAATGTAAACAGGAAAAAGCTCATTTTACAGTTTTTTTTTATTATTACATCTGACTCTGACCACATCAACACGCCACAGAGCTGATGGTTTTAGTGCTGCAGAGTTTGCTGCACATTAAAAGCCTGCATATTAATATCACACCTCCTAAACTGACATGTTGCGTCCTGCATGTTCTCTGAGCTCATAATCCTGATGTTTCCAGCAGCGCCGTAAAAGTTCATTTGCTTTGTTGACTCAGTCCCAGTTTGCTCTCAACTGCCAGTTTGACTCTTGCAAAAACCGTGTAAGGAAAAAGGCAGGAAGTGCAAAGAACAGCTGATGAGGGGGGGGGGACACAGATGCACTCCAGGCATTCCGATCGATAGACGAGACGACAGCAGCCCTGCTTAAAACGGAAAAGTCTTTCTTTTGCTTTTTTTAAAAAAAATCTGTGTTTACATGAACAACCAAAAGCGCTGTAGTATGCATGCCAGACCAGCAGTTGGCAGTGTAACTTCGTAATGACATACCATACAAGTTTAAGCAGCCACAAATCAAAGAAATTCAGCCGTAGCTTGACTTCAAAATTCTGACACGAACGCTTGAATTCGCCTCCACAGGCTGTTGTCATATTCGACCTGTTTTCGGTGCACTGCGGAGAGTTTAATCAGAGTTAAAGCTACGGTCTACGATTTGGAAGCACGGCACTTATTATTAACATCGTTAATATGACCGTTATGGTCCTACAG
>JAQLOL010000008.1:1414950-1425050 GCA_029783665.1 Naso thynnoides | reverse complement strand
GCATCATTTTTTTTTTGCTTGAAATTACAGCAATATGAATGGAAAGCATAAGAAACATCCAGATCTATATATTCATATATATATGAATATAAATATATAAAATTCCTAAAATTATTTTTTTTATTTTTTCCTAACTTAGTTTTGTAGAAGGCCATAACCATCAAGAGACCATTGACATGTCAATCAGGCAGTGTAACTAAGTGCAATTATTGCTTTTTAAAAAAAATATATATATTTTTTATGAGTAGCCTAAAGTTGATTTCCTGTGGCTCATTAATCAGAGCACAAAGGGCTTCACGGATAACTTGGCCTATAAAACAAATAAAAACAGCAATAAGAAAAATAGAAAAAAGTGAGAAGGCTAATTCTTTAGCTTGGTGTGACACTTTGTAGACAGTCCCTGCACTCTGGTCACTTCACATGGAGACCGATCATGTAATTCCAACAGCCTGGAGGACGGCTCAGGTCTGAGTTGTCGCATGTTGTCGTTGCCATGGTACCACAGAAGTGTGTTGTTTTTAAACAGCGTTTCGCTCATGAGTTGTTCATTCCGGAAGTTCGAATCTGTAAGTCTCTTTCCAGCTTGGCACCTCAGGACGGTGATCAAATCCAACAAGTTTTTGTTGTAAGAAGACTCACAAGAACAGACTGACAGCGGGAGCCACGGTGTGATCTTACCTGCAGACGCTACGTGACAGAGCAGCAGCAACAGGGACGACTTCCACATCTTTTTTCAAATAAGCAGCTGCGAGCTATATTTGACTCTGATACGGACCCTGCTGGCTGTGGGGGCGTGTTCACGGCATGCATGAGAGAGTGTACACAGGAAACACTCCCTCCAGCCTCCTCCCACTGCTTTTCATAGCAATAGCCTAATATTAACCACAAAGACCTGTTGTTGTTCCTCTTTCAATGTGGTATTAATAATGACTTATCATTTCTAATATGACTTTTATGATTTTTTCCCCCCTCTCAGTGTAAAAAAAAAAAGTTCTACAAACAAGCAGGATGGTCTCCATCTAAAAAGCGGTGATTTTTATTTTTAGTTTTTGGGATGGGACAAATAAAATCGCCCGCATGTGTTAAAGCTTCTCTAAAAGCACGTCTGTTTATACAAAAATATTATTTATTATTTAAAAATTACAACCCGTTTTCCCAAACTATTAATTTTAGCCAGATTTCTCTCTGATAAATTACAGTTAACAAATAATGATGGCATGGCTCTTCATCTACATCCCTCTCTCCAGGATGCTGTGCGCTGCAGGCTCCTCTAAGACAATATAATCTCGCGATACTTCATTGAGACCTCACCATTCCTCTTGTACCTTCTTCGCAGCTTCACTCATCAAATTATTCCCCACATTAATGAGATAAAAGGCATTTAAACATGTTATTTAGAAAAATCCATAAACATTATTTTGATCCTCTCATGACAACCAAACCTATCTTTGTCTAAGGAGACACGACAAGGACGCACCGAAGGAGCCACACTTGGAATGGAATGCGTTCTCGCGTGATTTCACCGAGTTTACTTGAGTAAATGCCACGTCTTACCAGTAGCATCAACGTAGACAGAAATAAAAGCGGTTTAGCACACTTATTCAACACGGAGCACAGTGTCATCCGGCGGTCCGACAGGCAGTAATATTCGACACAACCCGGTAAGAAATGATAGCTTGTTTTTCGTTGTTTTTATTGATTTTTTCCCTGATGCCGCAGCTGCAACATGTTAGCAAGTTGGTCGTTAGCTAGCTAGCTCGCCCAGCTAGCAGGCTGCCTTCCCAACTTACCCAGCTGTCACCGTTTGATGGCTGCTGGTTCTGTTTGCCGTGAGATAACTTCACGCCGTGCAAAGCTCAGAGATCATCCGCTTTACATCCACATCTGATGTGTGAAGCCGCCGGCAAATAAACACAACCACAAGGCAAAGCTAACACAAACAGGGAATGGGTGATTGTCAAGTTAGCTGTTAGCTAACAGTGAATGTGTTGTTACAGGTTAACAAAGGTGCGTTACTGCCACCATGTCCTGCTGTTATGTTTGAGCAAAGCCGCGCCTTCGTGTCTCTACGGGGACCAAATTATATTTTAATATGATTATCAGTCTTGTGTGCATTAGATAGTCTTCATACAGAGAGGGGAAAACACTCCAGTGTCACCGAAGTTGCAGTCGCAACTTCTGGAGAAGTTTTGGAGGTCCTTCATTCACAAGGTGCAGTTCCATTCAGCAGTGATTCCTCTGTAGATGTATGTCAGGGTTGTTTTCTGGCAGTGGCCACAACAACAACAACAACAACAACAACAACAACAACAAAAATCAGAATTCAGAAAGATTATTAAGCATCAGCGCTGGTTCAGAAATGGTTTAAATGCTGCATTAGGCTGCTGTGCCTTCTCTGTTACCACAACTGTTGATGGAGCTGCTCTCCTCCTTGTGCCTTAAAGTGACGTTTCACCCTAAAATTCTGTTCTGTACATCAGTAACACACCCTGAGATGTCTTGAATATTTTTATTTCCCTCGCAGCGTTCCTCCACCATTAATGTGTGCTCCCTTTTTGATGACAGTCTATAGAGGTAGGGCTGGACGATTAATTGAAATTTAATCGCGATATCGATTTTGGCCTCCCACGATTATTAAAAACGTACTAATCGACTTAAAACGATTAAATCCAACGCTCCCGTCTTTTCCAGCAAGTTCTGCGTCCCGCCCCTTGTGTTAAACCGCTGGAGGAACGGCGTGTGTCTGAGCAGACGCAGCCTTTGGCTGACAAGAAAAAAAAAGGTAGGACTGGGACATCTTCAGCGGTCTGGAAACATTTTGGCTTTGAATTGTCGGACGTCGAACGGAGAAAAATAGTGCGCAAACTATGTCGCACTATCGTGTCTGCACCCCAGGGCCACACGACCAGTTTGTTTAACCATTTGAAGATCGATCATAAAGTGTCTATGACGAAGTCATAAAGGAGCAAAAGACACAAAAAGGTGCGTCGACTTCAGCCAGTGCCACCACAGCACAGTCCTCTATTAAAGACACTCTTTACAATGCTGCTGCATTTCCCACCAGCTCCCGAAGACAACAAGGGATACTATCATGATTTCAATATCAATCAGAATAATCGTGATTATGATCACCATAATCGTCCAGCCCTAGCTAAATCTGTATTTTTTTATGCTTTTCAAATTCAGTTCCTGCTCTGTCATCACAAAGATATTCTAAACTCAATACTTCTAACATTGTTCTACAGTAATAATTTGTCTGGCTGTTGTGTGATGGAGAAACGAGGTGTTACGTGGAAACGTGCAGCACAGCAGCCGAGAACAAGCGGCGTGAACAAACTTGAGTCTGACTTTGACCTTAAACAGCCTTCATGTTAAGAAGCTGCTGCTGCGAGCGTGTTATTTTTAGATGAAAGTACCTCCTCTGTAATAATACATTACAATTTGACAGAGCTGAGTCGCTGCCTGTGCTTCATCTTTTCATCTTCATGAAGACGTTTTTCGGGGATGGGGAGGGGGGGAGCGCGTGTGCGAGAGTGTGTTTTGTTTTTAACATGACAGCCGTTCAGTTTGGAGAAATCACAGAAGTCGCACGTGAAGCGATGAGTGGCACTGAGAGAAAATCATCAATCCTGCCAACAAGTGAGATTTTTCCGCCCGCGGTGACAAACAGCATCGCCGTGAAGGTTTATGAGGGAGGTGTCAGAGGGACAGCAGAGACTCCAGGTTTTCTGTCTGAGCTCTGAGTCGGCTTATGGGGCATCGTTGAGCTTTGGATGAAAATCACCTGTGTGCTGCTACAGACCCCATGAACCGAGAGTCGGAGTGTGACTTGGTCCCCGCGTGCTGACGCGTTCCCGACAAAAACGAGCCTGTGGGCAGGAACTTGCCGCAGATAACGATGGACACCCACGGTAGCCGATAAGGTCGAACGTGCGCTACGCCCGCCCCTCTCCTCGGGTGTCAATGTTGCTGTGTGTGAATACAAAGAGCGGCACAAACAGAGCACAACACGACTTTACACACCACGGGATGACACGCAGACGCGACGTCGTTACGTTTCCCGACGTTTCCGGGACTTCCACAACTGTCACATGATGGTTATATCGGCCATAGTTGATGACAGAAAACCGCTCTTCCCCCAGACGCTACTAGCTAAGCTAACGCTAACTAAAGCTCTGTGTTTATTCACAGAGCTGTGCGACACATTATCAGACCTCTGTTTATTTTATGAACCCGGACACAACGTTGTCAAGTTGTGCGTCTTGGACTTCGACAACTGAGACAGTTGAGCAAACACGCTCATATCAGTTGTAGTTAATAAGAGAAAGCGGTTGGCCGTTAATGGCCAGGTGAGTTGTAAAATATCGGCATACCGGATATCGGCAAAAACATCCCTACTGCCAACAGTTGACTTGTGTAATATTATTTTTAAAAAAACAGAGAAAGCATTTTCATGGTTTAGAAATAATTAGAAAGGCCCCGAGTGCAGGATGAGTCATCGAAAAATTAAAAACATTTTCCCATCAGACAAAAGACCAGATTTTGATGTAAAAATATTCCTATTTTTTTCAACATATATGCGGTATATAGCGTGAGATGCATCAACAATTAACACACAGACACAGGATTACAACTGGAAAAATGTATTTTTCCCATTCATGGGGACTTAAACTGTTCCAGGCATCAGTCAACATCAGCTGCGCTGGTGCGGCCATACTGTTTCAATTTTATTAAAACTTAAAGTTTGAGAACGGAGCAGAAGAGCAGCCGAGGACTCAGATCACGACTGTTCAAACCGGTTACACAGTGTCTCTCTCTGCAGCCTCAAACACGTTTGGTGTCTGTGAAAGTGTGCCAGCGCCACGAGCAGACTTCTGCACAGATGTCTGCAGACACACACGGACACAATGTCACCGCCACAGTCGGCAAAACAAAAACAAAAGAAGAAAACAGACGGAAACCTTCAGATGTAGGGAGGTTACGGATAACTCTCATCTGCTACGGGACTTTTTGTTCTCTGGCGGCCAAGAGTTCAGGCGACTCCGTCGTATTTTGAGGGGAAGGGACAGGAAGCGAAACCAGATTTATTTCCCTCCTGAGCCGAAACTGCCTCACCTGGCAGGAGGCAGCTCACGCAACTCTGTAAACAGGCGACCTGTCAGCGCACGTGACTTTTGTTTACAAGCGTCTCTTCTCCTGAACCACAGCACGGCTCATTTTCCTCCTTTACATCACATGATGCAACGCACAAAGCCCAGCAGCGGAGGGTGTGGTCACACTTGAGCTGAGGACGTTTTTTTTTTAACCCTTATTTTAACCCACTTAGAGGGACGGATGGAGTCGATCACTAAGGTGCTACAATCACAGCAACGTGAAACACGCACACAGACTGAATGCTCCGCCGTGATTGGGCCACTCCCTGTGTTATAATATGAGGGGAACCTCACCCACCTGGCACCTGTCCATGCCACAACAAATCTCACACACACACACACACACACACACACCCAAATCTCACCTTGAAGTTTCCTTTTATCGGCCATGACTGATGACTAGGATGATGTCTTCATGCCTTCTTTCACTGTAAAAATAAGGAAAATAAATATTTATTCATGTATTTATTGGTTTAATTAAACACATCCGCCCTCAATTATAACAAACAGAAAAATAAAGAGTAAAAAAATTTAATATACGTGCAGAGTGAGGATAAAAACAGCTGAATTGCACCGAAGACACGTGATGAAGATGGGAAAGACGAGCGACTCACTGTGGAAACACAGAGAGAAATGCTGAAGCAGTTCTCTTCCCGATCAGCAGCGTGCAGCTCTGCTCAAGTGCCTTTGAGCAACACACTTCGCATCTCTACACGTGATCAACGGCAAAAGCACTTTGCGCTGACCGGACCCACTGTTTTCTACGCGGAGGGCGGCAGCGCCTGATTAACAGGCACCGTTACCCACGGCACGGCGCGGCGCTCGAATTCTTCACTTCAAATTATTTGAATTTTGACCTCATTCGCCGCCGACCTTTCGGAGCGACATCGACGAGATACCAGCAGAGTGTGGCCAGAGACTCAGGCCCGCCCGAAGCCCATATTAGGGATGGGGACTCAGAAAATTCTGGTATCTGATTTATTGGTCAACATTCTTAATACATGATTTTGAATGCAGTCATCAAAAATGTGGGACAAAGATATGAAACAGGGATGCACGATATTGGTCTTTTTGCCGATATCTGATAGGTCGATGTTTTACAGCTCATTTGGACAAGAATCGATACAGGTGCCAATATATTTATGTGGATTTTTTCCCCACAACTAATTCCGGAGATCATCAAGTCTCCTCTGTAGTGGAATTTACACACAGTGTTACTAGGCGTACTGTTACTGCGTCGACCCGCCGGCCAACGCGGGCATCAAATCCAAAGCTTAAAATGATGTAATATTCATTCCTTGTGCTCTCTGAGACAACCGGGACGAATTTGACCTGTTTCACAAGAGACAAAGTCAGTAAACATGACGTCTGTCCACGGAGAACACGGGAAACATGGCGTCGTTGGTTATTATATCAGCAGATATCGGCGTGCTGGCTGATATCCAACAGTTGATTTTAAAGCCAATATCGACTGACACTGATAACATGCCGATAATATCGTGCATCCTTAATGAAAACTACATTATTTACTGTTAAATATATAGAGAATTCACGTCTCACATATCATAGTTAATCATGCACAATGCTAAAACTTGTGTATTTTACACAACAGCTCTATGAAGGCGACTCTGATGTTGACATAATTTGTGTTCCTTGTTATTCTTCATCCGTTCACATCAGTGTTTCCCTCACTGATGAAAACATTACCCACGTCCTGTGCTCATTTTGATTAACCGATAAAAAGTTGTTCCATTAAACATCTTTAGTTCAAGGCCAGCCTCTGTCGCCTCTCTCTATTGCTGCTGTCCAATAAAAGTAATATATTAAAAAATATTAGTCAAAATATATTTCAACACCAACATGTTACCAACCCTCAGTGATAAACTTTATGATGATTTCACCCACATTCAACTTTAATTTTACCCACTTCTTAATCTCATCCAGTTATTTTACTTATAAAATCTTTTTTACAATTGATTTATTCAACTATAACATAAACAAACGTTTAGTTTAAACTACATTTCACAAGAGAGCTGAAAACTGAATGAACTCGGAACTGTTGCACACAGTTATGAACACCAACCTCTCTACATTAGCTTTAGCATTACTGTGTGGACAGGTGCACACATCTGTCCTGCTAACACACACACACACACACACACACACACACACACACACACACACAGGCTGAGTCTGGACCAACTGGGGACACTTTTGCTGTTTCTCCAGCGTTTTATTGTCAATTCTGACAGTCAGGCCGGTCGCGGGGCGAACTGGACCGAACTTGGCCGCGCTGTTTCCGGGCCGAGGCACAAATATTTGTCAACCCGGAGTGTTTATAAACAAACAATGCGGGCATCATCGGACGCAGCGGCAGCGGCAGCCTGCGAGCATCAACATCCGAGCGGATTCACTCCAAAACAAACTCTGCGCTCAAGTTCGCGCCGCGGAGCGAACTTGAGTTTCTGCGTTTGGGGCGAACGCGCAGACTTTAACCGACCGTGTGTTTGGCGTGCTGTCAGCGCGGAGAGCTGCGGCTTCCCACCGGCTGCGCGACTTGATGTGGGAGAGACAATTTGGAGAGGGGAGAGAGGCAGAGAGAGAAAGGAGGGAGGAGGGGGGTGGGCGCACAAATTCTTCACTTTTGGGTCTGAAACCAGTTTACCTGGATTTTTCCGAGTTCCGATCTCTTTCCTCGGTCGCCCCGCGCTGGAAAATCTTCAACGGTTCACTACAAACGGTATTAACCTGAAAAAAATGTCAATTCTTCTCGCTAAACAATCACTCCGCACATCCAAGATGGCTACCAGGAACACCTCCTCCTCCGATGCCCTGTTGGACGGGAGTCCCGCCCACCCTGCTTGTGATTGGTCCGCTGCGGACGCTCCCGTCCTGCTATTGGCCAGAGCCCACTGTCTGTCAAAAGACGCTAGCTTTACTACTTCCAGGACACTGTGCTGTGATTGGACAGCTTGGAAAGGTGAAAGGGTAACTTGAGTTTTGTTTTACGCCCCCCTCCACTACACCCCCCCCAACCCCTTTCCTGCTGTTGGTCGCAGGGTGTTCTGGGAAGTTGAGTTCCCCTCTGCCTTAGCTTAGAAGCTAAATATCCTAACTCAAAAGATTTACCAGTTTAATTTAGGAGTTTATTGTTATGAACTGTATGACCCATGTGCTTAAAAATAAGATTGTATAATTAACAAAAAATAAAATAATTAAAAAAAAAACCTAATAGCCTACTTGAAATATTTCAAATGCATTGCAAGTTTTACTTTAACTGCAGTCTTTACATCATGTGGCCAGAAGTATGAGGACGCCCAAACACTACACTCACATGTTGCCTGGAAAGTCCTTGTTCCAAAGCTGCGAGCATTTATCTGCAGCTTTTACAGCATACATAAACAAACGATAAAAAATACATATTATGTATCTACAACATAAGTTCTGTAAGTCATCTTGAACTGAGTGAACATTAAGTCTCTATTAGCGTTTCCAAATTTTAACCACAGAATCAGGTTTCCTCGCAGCTGTGCACATGTGCAGTACTCCTTTGCTCCACGGGAGGGCACTGCAGTCTGCAAACTGTTCTAAAGAGCGCGATGGCGCTCATCACCCACCAGTTTGACTGTTAGGAAGAGGATACTTTCAGCAGAAATCTGCCAGTTTTATTTATTTTCCGCAGCTCTGATTGGAAATTGTTACTTTAACTGAATTTCAGTGGATCATACTGATGCAGTCAACTTGAGTTTCTTGACAAAAACATTTAAACGCTTGAAATTTAGAATGAAGTTCAATATTTCTCATGTTTTCAATTAAATACTCGACTCAAAAGGCTGAATTCATACTTCAATTACAACTGTAACCTATTGGAAATGAATCAGTTGTGTCTGTAAATAAAGAAAAACAAAACAGTTGCACATTTGAAGTAATTTACTTTGTTGCATCAGGGACATTCTAAAGCCATAAAAAAAACAAAACACACACACAAAATAAACAGGACATGTATTTGACCAATTCAAATAAAATATAACTTCGGCTTTAGACAATGAACAAGTATATTTTCCAATAACACTTACTAAATGTATTAATGTCCCTCTTTAGAAAGTAATAAATAACTAAATTAATTTTTCTCTCTTTTGATGCAACACCAAAAGGTGAAACTCAAGGCTAGTTCATTTAGTAAACAATCTGTAAATATTCAAAACAAACAAACACAACAAAAAATCTACACAAATTCAACAGTCTTTGTCCATAACAACACGTTTACTCACTGACTGCCTCATGCCTGATCAGTGAAATATTTACAGGCACTGAGGAAACTGTCAGGAACTTAAGAGATGAAAACTTCCTTTAAGTTACATTATTATTACCACAGTCTCATCAGTTAACTCCTGAGCCCGGAGTCGCTTCAGTGCAGCCGAACTACACACAGAAAAAAAGCTGCCGACCGTAACAGCTGCACAATAAATAAAAATACAAACACCTGAGCCACTTGCTGGCAAAATAACATTCAAACTAAGTTCGTCCTGTAACTGCTATCATCTATTCAGTCTCACATTTGTTACATCTGTCCCAAAAAAAAAAAAAAAAAGGGACAAAGAAGAAAAGAAAAAAAATCAACATGTGTCGCTCAGTTTCTGAACCTGTAGGAGATCGGCAGCAGCTTGTGCGTCTTCTTCATGGTTTGGACTTTGGCGTGCGTCTGCTCGTCCATGGTCTTGTAGCAGCGCCGGGCGTAATCCAAAAGCTTCTCCTTGGACGCCTCGAACTCGCCGACCTCTGCGACCTGCGGGACATCAGGCTGTTAATGCGACCTGTCGTCATGCGCAGGAGGACAGTTTGATAATGTGAAGCACTGGATCAACCACAACAAAAACAAAGAGCATCTTTCAGTGTGTACCTTTGTGTACCATCCTGCAAACAGAACGGGGTATGAAACATATATAC
>JAQLOL010000008.1:1390907-1401202 GCA_029783665.1 Naso thynnoides | reverse complement strand
ATTTAAGAAATTCAGCCGTAGTTTGCCTTTTTAAAATTATTCTAAGAACCCTCGAATGTGCCTTAATAGACTGTCGTCATATTCAATTTGCTTTGGGTGCGCTGTGGAGTTTTTAATCAGAGTTTGCTAGTGGCTCCTGTTGACTGCTACTGGTGCCATTGACTGATGCAAGACTTGCATTAGCATTCTCAGCAATACCGTTTAACCGTCCAAACTCTGCGCTGCACCAAATGAGCTACAAAAGGTCTCTATCGATAGGAATGGGACTGGAGAAGGTGAAAATGAGGCACTATGTCAAAAATTCCAGAATATCCCATTAACATTAAAATGTATTTGTGGTCATCGCCTTACAGTGTTACAAAAATAACTCATTTGATCACTTCCTCTTTGTTTTTATGTATATTTTGGATATTGGATGCATTAATTAATTAATGAGGTGCCTGACTGCAACAGCTTGAGTAAAAATTTAACAGAAATAAATGAGGAACAACACGCAGCGAGTTTTCTCTGCCAGATTCAGAACAGGAGACACTGCGTGAGCCTACAAAATGCAGACAACACATGTGTGATTTGTAGGACGGTGAAGACAAGTATAAGCTAAATCGATCAGAGGTCAGGCGCAGGTCAAAACCGGAAACAGACAAGCTCTCTGTCTAACCTTTATAAAAGGCCAGACAGAGAATCATCAGTCAACAGATCGAGCACAAGGTCAGGCAGGTGTCCGGGTAAAAGGTACAGGCTGCAGGAACATTATCAGGTTTATGTGACAGGAAAAGGGGGATGGTATCTGCAGTGACAGGGCTGATGAGGGAAGGTGGACATGCAGGTGTTGATGAAGGGGCATCGGTGAGTAGAGATGTGCAGCTGGCGGATAGAGAGAGTTGTGCAGTCACTGGGTTTGCTCTCCTCCTACCGCCATGAATTACATTAAAGTGAGCTGGCAGAGAGCCGAGTCAGGGGAGAGGGAAGCCTACAGTCATTCCCACATTAAGGTCATGACCCGGAAGAGTTCAGACATTTAACTCCTACTGCTTTCCCACGATGTTTCAGTCAGGTAGTCAGGTAGTGTGTGTACTGCAGACGAACTGTTTTCTGTGCAGACTGGATTTACAGCCGAGCAGATGGTGGAAGCAGAGCCGCCCGCCACTCGCTGGGTTTAAACTGTTAAGTCTCCCCCTGCGTGACAGTCTCAGGTAGTTTTGGAAGGAACTCTCTAAAACTTTATCACTTCACTTGATCAGGTTTATTTTTACAGCGGATAAAACTCTCAGTGGACTCGTAATCAGGCAGCATGTCAGAGCCAAGTTCAGTCAGCTGACTTGTTTTCATGGGCAGGTCGACACAAGAGTCAAGTTCAGTTTGACCTCTGACCTGGGTCACATGTCAAACCATCTTTCAGTTCACCCAACAATAATGGCGATACCGGCTTAACAATAACTTGCAATGTTTTTTGTTTTTTTGTTTTAAAATAGCTGATACATGCGCTTACAATTACAATTATCTTTCAGCGCAAATATCTTTAACTAAATACAGCTTCTCACCATACTAACACAGAGCGATAAGCAGAAAATCACGTCTTTCTCCTTGAGTTTTAGTATCAAATGTCTAAAAGACGCTTTAAATTCTCTTGGACCATCATTTCCAAAGAAGCTTTCATGAGGCAAAGATGGATTTTTCTTTTACTTGTCTATAAAACACTAAAGTGCAACTGGGCTGAAATACATCTAATTTATGCGCGGGACACGTTTACTCAGTGTTCCCGGGATCACAACAAAACAAGTTAAAGCACCTTTTAGTTTTTATGCTCCTCACCTGTGGAGCAAACGTCCTGAATACTTGCAGTCTGCCACACCTGTCAGCTCATTCAAATCAGAACCGAAAACTTTACTAAACTAACTAAACTTTGGCCTTTCAATAAGTTAGCCACAAAAGCTCATTTAATCCATAATTATTGTGGCTCTTCTCTGTAATAATTTAACATTCTAGTCATCCACAATTTATTTGTCACTGTGTTGTCTTTTAAATGTAATTTTTTTTCAAACATATTAAATTGTTTGTGCTTTTATTGTCTTTTAAATGCATCTTAATTCCTTTGTAAAGCACTTTGAGTTGCCTTGTGACTGACAAGTGCTATATAAATAACTTGCCAGGTCTTTCATGAAGCTTATAAGTATAATTTTCACGGTACTATTTCCTCAACCACTCTCTGTAGTTATATGAAAAAAATTGTGCAACTAACAGTACACAAAGAGTATATGGTATTTGTGGCCTTTATTTTGTCTTAAAGAGAAAATATATCCTGAGGAGAGAGCGAAATACTTTTTAATGTATTTATCCTCATGGCTTAAAAGTCACAACATCATTGCAGCAGAGTTCCAGGATAAAGTGTAAAAACCTTCAAATTAATATAAAAAAAGGCATTTCCTTAGAAAAAAACATTAAATTCAACATCACATTAGTTAGTATTTATTGATTAAAGATGTAAATCTCAGGTGTACAAACAGAAAAATAACAAACTGCTGTGCATAAATGCTTTTATTTATAAAAACCTTTTATCCTGTCAAGTTTGTGGAAAACACCTCCTAAATAAATAAGACTTGACCACTTGACTTCAAAAAGCAAAAAAACAAAAACAAAACACAAACTCAGGAAGCTTCACTCAGGTGATCACATGAGTGCTGCTCTGGCTCCGCCCCCAAGACTTCCACATTAATTGCCTTACAGCATGTTGGGTTTCCCCTGCTGCTCACAGACCGAACATCACTGTTTGTCCCAGACTCCTCAGCTGGTCACACAGGTAGGAAACACACTTGAGATATCATCGTGCTTAAGACCCGGGGAACTGACCGCTGGACTGTTTGTCTTTGCTGGACTTTTAGTACAAAAAGTTTTATCTCAAAGTAGGTTTGAGTGAAATTTTCTCAAAGGAAAAACATAAAAGGTGCAGTACCATGAAAAAGAGGAGTTTTAATGGGTGAAA
The DNA here is from genome assembly GCA_029783665.1 of Naso thynnoides. Lineage (NCBI taxonomy): Eukaryota > Metazoa > Chordata > Actinopteri > Acanthuriformes > Acanthuridae > Naso > Naso thynnoides. The sequence goes on along the minus strand of JAQLOL010000008.1, from coordinate 1,398,222 downwards.
TATAGCAATATTTACTTTCATTTTTTTGTTTTTTGTTGTGTAAATGCTTGCACTATTTTCTCCATCCACAGCAGCTGGAGGCAAATCTTTACCGGTTGATCCAGTGGGACCTTATTGTGGAAAAATGTGCAGTTGTCAAAAGAAAAAAACTTTACGACCCTGTTTGAGTCGTGTGATTGATTTGACCTCTGATGTTTACTGATTTAAAAGATCATTGTAAAGTCAGGAAACGTCCCATGGTTGAATGCAAGCAGACTTGCTAAAGACAGTTCCTTCATTAAGAATTTGTTTGTTACTTGAGTCTATTTATGGAGACCAGTGTGCTTCACTTCCAGGAAGACTAGATTATTTTGTCCGGCTGTCGTAGACTTTAGTCATTGTGTAAGCAAGTTTTCTTGGAATGCAGGTGTAGTGGTGTTACTTTAGTACAGCAGGGAAGTAACCTGACCTGACTTTTATGGTATATTCTGGAAAATGTCTTTGGAGTTGAACTTGAAGTTTGTATACAACCATAAAAATATTGATTATTTCATATCCATCAGTCCTATGTTTTCTTCCGTACCTGCATGGTGATTGTATGCAGCACAACCAACAAATACTAACTGGTTGTGGCTGAAAGTAAATGCTCAGAAATGTATTTTTGTCAGGTACTTTACCTAAAAGTGAGACCTTTAGGAGGTAAAATAATGTCTTCTGAACTTAATTTAGATGCTGGTCCTCGCAGGGGATTTTAACCAAGTTCTTCCAACAGTTCCTTCCTGGTATCTGGTGAAAGTTCTTGGTTGTATGTATGGCGTAGCCCCATCGGCGAACAGGCAACCTTGGTTCAAAATCAAAGACTTGCAAAACTATTGGCTGCAGCGATTTTACCTCCTTTGCATTAAAGCTACAAACCCACAGCCAACAGTGAGTGAGTTGAGTCTGAGAAAGTCACTAAGCTGGAAAGCTCAACCACTCGTGATTAGTGCGCTGAAAAAAGTTATAAAAAGACTCTCCTATTGCTCTAAAAAAAAAGTGGACCTTCCAGACATCTCAGTTTTCCTTTTACATTTATTTTACTCACAACTCTCTGTTCAAAATCACATTACAAGAGAGAGTGACCAGCCAACTGCTGAAACCAATTACAAACTGCCGACTTATTTTAAAATAGGGGTACAGAATCTCCACAGGAGTCTGAGAAACCCCACTAAAATAAACACTTCAGCCTTGAACTAGACTGAACCTTGTCCGTGACACCTCTTGCTGGTATTACTGATGGCTGATTGGCTTAATGAGTTTAACAAGAGGCTTCTGTTCCTCTCACAGCATATGCTTCTCTTGGCTGAATTGCAGACCAGGATCAAGAAGGATACTGCAGCCTTACCTCAGGAAGAATCTTCTGTTTACTACTTAGACAGAGTAGAGGAGGCAACTCTCGGCTGAAGCTGTCTATAGAAGAGCTTAAGCATCAGATATTCCTATTTTGATACAGCTCTAAAACAGCACAAACAACTCCAACACCAACAATGGGAAACACTAAGAGTGGTGCAGTGTCCAAGGAGATCCTGGAGGACCTGAAGCTCAACACAAAGTTTTCAGAGACTGAGATTGTCCAGTGGTACGAAAACTTCAAGAAGCAGTGTCCCACAGGGCGTATCACGAAAGATGAATTTCAGGCAATCTACAGCAAGTTCTTCCCAGACAGCGATGCCCAAACGTACGCGCAGCATGTCTTCCGCTCCTTCGACACGAATGACGACGGCACGCTGGATTTCAAGGAGTACATCATTGCTCTGCACATGACCTCGACAGGAAAGACCAACAGGAAACTGGAGTGGGCCTTCTCTCTGTTTGATGTCGACAAGAATGGATACATCACCAAGTCGGAGGTCAAGGAAATCTGCACGGTGAGTTTTGAAAAGGGGAAGCTGATACAGTAGCCTTACAAATAGCCAGTGACATTATGGGGTGAAAAGCTTGTATGTCCAAAGCTTTTACTTTTTGGGAAAGGAGAAAACCCACTCAGAGTTTAAAACAATAACACTACTCCTTGAAGTTCGTATTGTGCCTTTATGTAAGTACTGACAGATACTGACAGATGCCTTAAACACAAAGACAAACATGATTGAAAAACAATAGCATCGATATAGAAAAATAAAAACCAACACAGAGGAAATGAAGTTTGCTACTCAGCTTTCAGGTGATTGGGAAATGTCTGAAAGAACAGTTAAGTACTTTGAATATGTTGACTTCTTGATGAGAGATTCCTCATGAAGGCATTTGCAGGAGCAAAATGAAGCATAAACAATAGCATCATCTGCATAGTAGTTAATAGCAGTCATTTGCTCCAGTGGTCTTTTTATTTATTTGCATGAAGTTTTGAGATTCCCACAGTGTGTTTTGTCCCTCCTTGCTATCCAAACACAAGTTTACTGTGGATTAGCGCTTGTTTAAGCGTGTGTGTGTGTGTGTGTGTGTGTGTGTGTGTGTACTAGAGCTTGTTGTGCTCACTCCTGCATCATGTGATATCCTTCTGCCCATTTGAATTTGTTTTATCTGCCTTGTTGATCAAAGGCTCACAGTCTTCTCAGCTGGAGCAAGACCAAACATGCAAACAGCCTGACTGACTCAGTTAGATTGGGAGTTTCTGTGAGGGGAAGGGATGGGCTGGATTTAGGGCTGGCAAATATAAATATATTATATCGTATCCGGATATGAGACTATATCATATCGTCTTAGATATTGGATATCATTATATCGTGAAATGGAATAAATGGTGATTTTTCTTTTTAAAAAGGCTCCATTAAAGGTAAAGTGATGTAAGTTTCTCAACTTATGAGACAGTTCTACTTGTTTTAATACTTGCCTTTACTCAGTCATTATTTTTATGTTACTAATGATTATTGAACCAAGATTGATTTGTTTTTTGAAAGCACCAACAGTCATCCCTACTATATTGTCACATCAGAGGGAATATGGTCCAAAAAATTGTAATGCTTGATTCTGTCTCCCAGTTCTAACATTAATAAAGTGCTTTTGAGGAGATTTGAAAATATCCAGATATATATCATGTATGGAGACATAGCCTCAAATGTTGTGATATAAATTTCATTATATATATAATTTTAATTTATCTAATTTTCATTATTACTGTCCAGCCCTAGCTGGATTTAGGCCTACAACACAAGACCAAATGAGAGCGTCATTGTGAAACAGAAAGCAGCAAAACATCTTGTTCTTTTATCTTGTTCAAGTATCTCTGAATTGTTTGGTTAGTTACAGAAAATCTTTGTAGTAAATTCTTTACTGAGCACTACGAAAGAAAGGATTATGTATAGTCACTGGTGAGAGATGTTGAGAAAAGTGTTGAAGAAAAAGCCAAATCCAGCTTACGTCTGATTGCAGTGTGTCTGAAAAAGACTTTGTCACTGATTTTAAAGCCTGGACATTTTCTTTCGTAATCTTTTTCTTTAAGCTCTGCAATCAGTAGTTTCAGTTTTCACAGCACTTCCAATCCCCTCTTCTTTTTCCATACGCGATGAGATTGTTCATTGTCATTGTTGAAACGTAAAGTGCTCCAGATTTTGATTTAATCTGTTGGTGTGGAAATCAGAAGTCACCGTTATAAAGGATCAAACAGAGACAGAAACTCATAGGGCAAAGATCATCACTATCAAATGTGAGGTTTTAAAAACTGAACCCTTCTCTCTCTTTGATCCGTCTGTGTTTTTGTGTTTTTTTTTCATTCTCCTACCAGGCGATTTTCAAGCTGATTCCAAAAGATGAAGTGAGTGAACTGCCTGATGACGAAAACTCAGCGGAGAAGAGAGCGGATAAACTCTGGAAATTCTTTGACAAGGGTGAAAATGGTGAGATACAGAAGTCTAAATGACCTGTGATTTTGCTGAAGCCGACAGACGTGAGCACTAAAAACAGAAAGTGCATAAAGTCTGTTAGTCCAAAAGGTTAATATAGTATTTATACTCAATGCTCAGTGTATGACAGAAAACATCCATTTGAATAAAATGGCCATGAGGAGCATCTGCTTCACTTAGCTGCTTCCAAAACAGTCCTGTGTTAAAATAATGCAAACAGCCGCATTAGTGGGGAGAACTTATGTGGAAATTAAACAAGTACCAGGAATTATATATATATTAATAACTGCACTATTAGGTGCACCAAATTAATCAATATTATTTAGTCTGTAACTCACCTGGAACCTTTAAAGTCTTTTTAATTTAAGTTTAATAACCAGAACTTCTTTTCTCTTTCTTTTTCTTCTTCGCAGACCGAGTGGCAGAAGGAGAGTTTATCAAGGGAGTGTTGGAAAACGAAGACGCCCTTCGTTTGATTCAGTATCAGCCCTCAAAGTAACTCTTCAACAGATTGTCATCATTTCTCTCTCCAGTCCTGTGTTTTCCGAGCCTGGGCCCAGACCGCAGACTCCGCCCACGCTGCTGAGTGGACTTGATTCTCTTTGTCTGGCACTTACTCCACTTTGAGCGACTTCCTGAAGGAGCGGATTAGACTTACCCTAACCCTTCCTCATTGGTTGTTGCCTTTAAAAATTTAATCCGCATGAAAGGTCATTACGTTGCCAGGGGTCATTTCCCCCTGTGGAGTGAGCGTGGAGAGAAGTCTGGCTAAGCGAGACAACCGAAATCCAAAAATGTCTCCACAAGCTGTTAAATTATCACATAGATGTTGTTATATTGTGTTGTGATTGAGATTCTGACCCTCCATGCATCGTGGAAAGAGACAAACTGTTTTTGCTTTCCCCCCTGGGATCCTGCTGGTTGCGTGTGCATTTCGGAACGGCTCCGCTGCATGTTTGCTTTGCGCTCAACCCACCAGTTGCGTTCAGGTGTTGTTTCAGAGCGCAGCACAGCCAGATAGTTGGAGTCACCAGACTGCTAGTTTTCACAGTAATTACAGAATCTAGTATGACCTCAGCCTTTGAAGACCTCTGTCTCTGTTGACTTTAGGCCTGCCTCCACACAATATGACAGTTTATTCATCAAGTTTAGTGATTGTAGAAGTTTAGTTTTATGACAGTTTATTTCTAAAGTTTTGTGAAATATGATCTTGCATCCTCACGGAGTGTTTTTCTTCTAAATCTTCATTCCGGAGCGGAGACACACCACACATGCATGGAATTTAGGGCTCAATCACATCACATTATCACTGTAAGTAGGCGGTGGGGCCTACAGCGCTGCTTCTGCCTCTCGCTTTTGCTCACAATCTCACTCACGCTGTCTCACCCCAGCAGGAGCTCCACGAAGGAGCATCGGTTTAAACGGACGTTCCGTGGCTACTTTTCCACGTATAAACTCAGCATTTTTAAAATTCATATCACCACCATCACACCACATACAATTTTAAGTCCTGTAATGTGGCTTTAATAGTTGAAATGTTGGATATTCCTGGACAGACAGCTTAGTCCCACCCATGGCTCCCCACCTCTGGCGCTCATTAAATAATCACCTTTTCAACCAGAGGAATTCCAGTTTCAAAGTGCAATGCCAGACCAAGAGAATAGAGTCCACTCAGTGGAGTGGGCGGAGTCTCTGGTCTGGGTCCAGCCCCGTGTTTTCCACAGTAACTCTCCCCTCTGCTAATGCAGTGACACCTGACAGCACCTTCACAAAACATGAACACTCACAATTCAATAATAATTCATCATCTCCTCCAGGCTTTTGTGAAGTTTGTTACCAATGCATATACACTTTCTGAACAGTTTTCTTAAGCAGACTAGGAGAAATATTAATAAAATATATATTCACTAGAATTCATCTTGGATCCTTTTTTATCAGCTGCATCTGCAGTTACTGGTAATTACAGAAAAAATTGGGGGGTGGGGGCACGCCTTCTTTTGAAGGGGGGTCACGGCAGAAAAAGTTCGAGAATCACTGGATTACCCTCTTTTAATGGAAGTTCTAATAGATGAAGCACAAACAGTACTTATGAAACTGCCAGCGACTAGTAGGCCTATATTTCTAAAAACTTTAAGTATGAAGACATGTTTTAGCAACTCAAGCACACATTTTAAAGTAACTACATGTCATGCGCTTTAGTTCACGCATCACTGTTGTGTTTTCCTCTAATGGACAAATGATGCTGGTCTCTGTAGTCTCTCATTTCACACTGCAATGTTTTTTTTTTAAAAAACCCTCACCAACATGTTAGTGCAGAAAGGTGCAACTGGACCTGGACTCTTGTTTTTGTTTAATTTGGGGTCTTTTAGAAAGTTTAATTCATCCACTTGACATGATCCTGAGGGTTTAATGCTTAAATTTAAATATTTAAGTAGATAAATAAATTGTTTAAAAGCCACGTGGACAGGGCAGGTAGAATTTGTTTTTGATACAGGTGTTATTCTCTGCAGTAAATATACATAGCAAACAACAGATAATCATGATAATGGATGTCAGCGATCAACTAATGGAGAATAGGTTTGTTCATGTACAACGACATGTAAATCTAAGTGTTGCTCCGGGATCTCCCTTTTCAACTAATTCAATAAAACAAAATTACAACGTTGTAATAGAACTTAAGGTGTCAGATGTCTGTTTTTTTCTTCTTTTTTCCTTTCTTCTTCCTCTTCCTCTTCTTCTCACATGTGCTCAGCCTGTTAAAACCAACACAATCTCATACAAAGTGCTGTTTAACGAGAGAGCTGCAAAACTCTCTTAGACTTGCTTTTGGAGGATGGAGAATGGGAATGTGATGCACCCCAAAAGCCAATCGACGGTTCCAGACACGGAAAGGTTTTGGCTTTGAGGCCCCAAGACTCTGGATGGTAAGTTGATAATATGGCGTCTCTCCACCGCTCTTTAGAAAACAAGTGCAAATTTGCAATAGCTGTGACCAGCAGCCTACGACAAATAGTTTATGAGTTATGGAAGGGGTGGGGCTAAACTGTAGGGGCGGAGCAAGACATTTATCAATGAAAGTGTGTGTATTCTTTAAAGTTTGGCCATGTTACATGAGTCTGTCTAGAAGTTATGCACCCTTTTGTGACAGGCCACTCCTACTGCCACGCCCCCTTTTTGCCAATTGGCCCTAACAGTTAATCAGCTGTTCTTTGGCTCACGACCAACCTTTCCACTAAATCTTGTTTAAGTCTGTGAATCCATGTGGAAGTTATGCACCTTTTTGCAATGGGACTCTCCCAGTGGTGTAGTGGTGCCTGGAGAAGTGGGTATACTCTGAATTTATGCCCCCATTTTTTTTAAGCGGCCCGTTCAGCAAAGAGTAAGTGATGTGTTTTAACAGTGACATGTAAGAACACTCTTGCATATTTAGTTCACCCAAAAATGGGACAGTAGCAGTCCTA
>JAQLOL010000008.1:1374072-1390807 GCA_029783665.1 Naso thynnoides | reverse complement strand
TGGTTATACTCAATGCAGACTGAAAAATAAGTGGGTATACTCCGTATACCTGCGTATACCCTGCACTACACCACTGGACTCTCCCATTTCCACGCCCCCGTTTAGTCGATTGGCATGAATGTATACTGACAGCAAAAAAGCAGGCATCAACTTGTCACTGATATTGACTGACGTTCAAAGTAACCAATAGGGCTGAATGTAGCCCACACAACTCTACGCCCACCTGCCCGCCCACCCGCTAACGCTAATGATTACAGCCTCATCTCTGTTGTGGAGGACTTCTGCCACCACAGTCACTTCTTGTGTCCTTATTATTTAAAAAAATCATTATCATTGGACGAACAATTTAAATGCTGCAGAGCGCAGGATGAGTTGTCAAAAAATTAAAAAAACATTTTTTTGAATGTGAAAAAGTTTGTTTAGACTCTGTGGAGCTTCTACAGTCAACTGAAGACTCTAGTGAATCGGATAAAATTAACCTTATCAAATGCAAAATCTTTATCAAAATCTGTATTTCAGATTCATCTCAAACTGGCAAAACTTAGAGAAGGGAAAAAACTGCGTTCTAAAAATAAGAGCCCACTCCCCTCAAGTCTCCAGATGTTCACAGCTGGCCTGGTTAATAGCGGCTGCGCCCTTGAGTTACACAAACAAACTTTTTAGCTCCATTTGGAGACATCTGCCGTGTTGTTGGTTAAAATATACATGCTGCAAACTTCATTATGAATCTAAATGTTTTTCATCTGTTTCTGGCTGACAAAAGAGAAAATGAGTTTGAGAGGATCCTCTATGCAGTGAGCTTCTGATTACTTAAAAGTATAATTAATAAAGTTATACAAATCAGAAAACTCTGCACTGGGAATAAAACGCAGATTTGATAGCAAAGCTAAAAGCTGCAACATCCTCACATCCTGTTTATTATGTTTGAGCTTTTTTGTTAGAATTTTTTTGTTTGTTGCACAATCAAACATGGTGACAGATGAACACGCCTGTTTCCGGAAATTGTAAATAACTGAATTAACTTCTCACAAAATGAAATAATCTCGGTGACAAGTGTCGTGAAAGGCTAATCTTACATAAACTGTTGTATAATTCAGCCTCTTAATTTACATTTTTAATTACTTTCCACATACAGGCCACTGACCTGCAGCCCTGTTTATCTCTGCTTCACTGCCTATATTATGTCAATCTCTCCCTCTGTCTCGCTCAGTCTTATTCGCCTCACTGGGGAGATTATTGACATAATCTTCTGTCCAGCATTTGAAAGCATCTGCCTCAATGCCTGATTCTCTCTGTTGCTGTAATCTTAAATTCTAGCTTTTCTGTCTTTTGTAGATAAACACAAACACATGAAATAAAAACTTAACAAACTCAGGTCTGGGGCAAAGCAGGGGCCTTATTACAGCAAATATCTTAAAGCGATTTTTTCATGAGATTCAATAAGTGACTTAAAATGCAGCATCAGTGTGTCCAATTAATATCAATCAAATTTACTCACCAATATTCCAGGCCTCTGTGACGAAGAGGAGGTGTTTGAAATTTTCCTTCCCGTTCATTTGAATTAAAAGCTACAGACCAACAAATAATGTGCTTAAAACTGAAAGTTTCAAACATGCCATGATATTTATACATTAAATAATCTACCGGTCACATTCAGTTTATTTTACACACTTAGTTTTGTGTAATTTTCATTTTTAAACAAAAGTAGATCCTCCAGACAGGAAGTCTTTTGAGATCAATGCGCATTAGCTGTTACTGCAACATCGTCGCTGTCAAGAAAATGATCACAAAAAACACGCAACGCCAAGTTTTTTTTTTTTTCTAAGGTAAAGGTGCTTTGTTGGTCACATATAAAGTATACAGTGTAATTTGGTCAAATTTTTTGCTGCAGCACATTTCACGGTGTATTGACGTCTGGATGTCTGATGGCAAACAATCACAGCTAGCATTGCTCCAGATCTCCAACCGGCAAACGACGGTAACGGACATGGGTTACGTTGCGTGAATAATTTTTATATCCACCGACCGTGCACTTTATGATAAAAACAACAACAATAAGTTTTGATCCTCACAAACTGTGGAAGTTTCTCAGCATGTGGGCATGCGCGCTTCCATCAGAAATAGTTAATAGAAAGCGGGACCTCCCACTGAACATTCATTTCCTGTAACAGTGTCATATGGCCCCGCCCCTTTAGGTGACCAGAAGCAGTCTTGAGTCCATTCATTCTTACGGGAGAAATGATTGTAATCCCAGATTATGACCATTTCTTTGGCCCCATCGTCACCAAGATACATATTGGACCCATTTTTCACAAGACGCATTTCTTCCGAACATTCTGACACAGAAATGACATTTTTCAGACACACAAATCGGGAGAAAATTAACTTTGTTTGAGACCCGTCTCTGTCTCAGCAACACACTCTCGTGAGGTTTGGTAACCGGTGCTTCCCGCCTTGCCTCAAAACAGACATAAAAGAACATTTAAATGGTCTTACAGGCGAAACCATGAATTAAAAGTTAAAACTTTCATCAAACAAATTTCATGGGACGCAAAATCCATCTGCTTTAATCCATTCACACAACGTGAATAACACTTTAAGTGGAGGGAAGGTGGTGCCCTAACTCTCGCCATGCGAAATGTGACTCCGCCCACTTAGGAGATGGAAATGTATACAATTTCACACTACCAGCACAGCACTGAAGGCCGTGTCTTGCCTCTTACTGACTGTCTTTTGGTTGAATAGTTTCTTTGAATTGCATAAATTGATTATTTCACAATGTTTGCAACCGCAGTTCAAGTGAATGGGGAGGAAAATTTAGCCACCTTCCCCCCGTCACAGAGGCTTGTAACCTTGGTGTGTCAGTTGGAACATTTATTTAACACACTGATAACTCCATTTTAAGCCATAAATTAAATCTTGTGAAAATATTACTGTATCTGTTTTTTTTCTTTCTTTTATTGACATTAAAATGTTCAAGTTTTAACACTTTAGTTGAGGTTATTCCACAGTTTGCTCTCAGAATAACTTCTTGCTCAAAAGTCTTCAAAACACTTGTCTTTAAGGTTTGGGTTTTTTTTTTGTAAGAATGCTAAAGATCATTTTGCAATTTTTTTGACACCTCTGTGTGCTGATTACATGAAAAAACATCATCAGACAATTCGGTTTGCTTTTATTTTAATCCATTCATGCACACATAGATTAAAAACTAAATAAAGTAAATAACATCATATTCCACCACAGTTGTAACATTATCGTCTCTTATCACCCTCTGAAGTGTCATTTGAACAAAGTCTTTAAATTATGAACAGTAACAGTAAAATTTTTTGAAGGAACAGTGTGTGTTCACGGCACCGATCAATCAAAAATAATCTGTAGATCGAATCCTGTCGACATGTTTGTCCTCTGACCACAAAGTCTCAGCAGAGTGAGTCTTCTCTCTCCTCCTGCAGAGTGTAATCTATCTCATCCATCTCCCGCTCACAGTCTTCACATCCCTCAGCGCCGCATCCCTCCACCACCACCACGCCATGATGGTCCACCAGCCTTCCCACTCCAGCTCCTCCCACTGCTCCCAAACCCATTCCCATTCCTCCAATTCCAACTCCATTTCCTCCCATGGCAATTTCTCCCATTCCCATCCCGACACCGACGGGCGCCATCCCTCCAACTCCAATGCCTCCTCCGCCAACAAGCAGCGCTCCTCCGGCGCCACAAGCCAGATGTCCTACAGCTGGTCCAACTCCTCTGGGCCATAGAGGGTCCATGAGCGCCCCCTGCTGGCCGAGCTGTATGAGCTGACTGACAGAGTAAACCCCTCCACCAGCTCGTACAACCTCCTCGTAGGAGGGGGCACGGGCAGCGGCTCGCACCTCCTCCAGCCTCACCCGCGCCCGGTGCTTCATCTCGATGATGGTCTTGGTGTAGGAGTTGAGCGTTGCCACGGCAGCGGCCATGCAGCAGCTGAACGACAGCCACGCCATGCTAGTGAGGAGAGGAGGGAGAGATTTGTCTGCTTGCATCAAGATGTTTTTGTCTCAAAACTGTGCTTGAGGTAGTTAAGTTGAAAACTTACGCAAAAGACCATCCGTAGTCCCACGTCTGCGGCCTCCAGTCTTTGGGTCCGATGCTCACAGTCATCTGAAACACTGTGGTGTACATCATGTGCGCCACCATCCCCATCATGCCTTGCAGCGCAAGTAGAGACAGATAGAAGACAAAGATGAGAGAGCAAGTCTAATAGTTTCGCAGAAAATGATGGAAGAAATATGAGAGAAAAAAGACAGAGGCAGGAAAAAAACAACACCAGAAACCAACATTCGTGACTGAGATGTCTGGCCAATAAAACAATCCGTCAACTCTTTCAAGTCTTTCAATCAATATAACAAAACTCGGAACAATAAATAAACTCAGATTATTAAAAGGCAAGGAACATAAAGTAAAATCAGTGATTTTTCCTACAAGAAAAGTTTTAAATTAAGCAACCATTTCCTTTATCCATACTTACTCAGATCTATGTGCAGTTGTTTATCATCACATTATCTAAGCAACTACCGTCACGGGAAAAAGTTGAAAAGATTTTATAACGGCTCAGCAGAGAGTGTTGCTGGTGGTCACCTGAGAGGACGGTGCACATGGCAGCGAAGGCGTTGATCTTGAGCGCGTTCATCTCCCTCTTTGCACACAGGCACATCACCTCCACACACATCAGCAGGAAGCCCATGGCCAGAAGACCGATGTACGTGAACTCACTGATGACTGACAGCCAGAGGACTCCTGGAAGCATCAGGGGGGAAAAATGGAAACTTTTTGTGTGTCTACGACGAGCTAATGAGAGGATTTCCGTGAAGTGTATTTCCTTTTGATTAGCCGCTTAGCTTTAAAGATGAAAGTCAGAATGCAGGTTATATTTTCGGACATTTTCTGTTTTAGTTTGCGTTGTACTAACCTTGTGTCTCTCCAGGCGTCAGCTCAATGAAGCTGCGACACTTTTCTTCTTGATCATTACCTGGAAGAACAATCACAAAGTAATGATTGGCGTTAATTACTCATTAACTCTGCCATCATATATACCCAGTGAATCAGGAGTTTAAAGAAACTGGTTTGTCTGTCCTTGCAGGTTCTGTCAGCAAAAGCAAAATTTGAATTCTCTTTTCATCTGCAGTGTATTGTTTTGCATGTGGCTGACATAAATAATCTCTTGAAAATGCTAAGAAAGTAATCTTTAATATTTACTGAAAATGTGAGAAAAGAGCCCAGTACTTCACTTTCCTATGGAAGGCAGACTTTAAGCATCTTTTAGTAGAAGAATACAAGCCAGAGATGCTTCGTGCTCTCTGAAATACGGGAGCTTCATCCTTGTGTGTTGTCTCTCATAATACGTGTTTGTTTTGAGGAAGCTGTATCATAAATGCTGTGTGGCTCACTTGCCATTCCATACCTATGGTAAAAACATATTCTGGTTCCATATACTGACATTTCCTGCAGTCCATACTGTGGTTCACATGTACAAAGCAGCTCTGTAAAACAGTGGCGGACAGTTTCTTTTTAATCATGTGCCACAATAATCCAGGCTTTTACAAATTATACTCCTTAGTGAGGACTCAAGAGAGGCTTAACTGTAAATCATCTGTGTTGACTAAAACACAATCTTACTGGCAGCAACAATCGTTTAAAACTTGAGGATGGATTTTCGTGAAAGATAATTTAATAATGTAAAAAATATGCCTTTTTTCTTAGTAGTATAAAGTGTGCAAATATTAAATAATGTAGTTTATTTTATTTACCGCACACACTCCAGGCTTTTTCATTTTAAAGTTAACAACAGATGGATAGTGGCACATTATCACCAGGCAAACTTTGTCAATGCGGGACGAATCCGCCCATCATGCTGATTGATTGTTGCGCAAGAACCTCCCATCAAATCAGATCAGAGTGGCTCTCAGTTTAGACAATCACGAACCTTCATTGTGCTTCTCACAGGAGAGCCAGAAGCCGGTGTGGAAGTAGCGCAGCATGTACTTGTCCTCGCCCGTCTCCCAGATGTAATGGACGGCGTTGGCCATCTGCTTCCTCTTTATCCTGGCCAGCTCTTCCTTCTGCTGCGGAGAGAGCGTCACGTTGGACACCGGGTTCCTCGGGTCCGGCGTGGGGGCCTCTAGATGGAGAAAGATGAGACACAAGAAGTGACGAAAGCTGATAAATAGAGAAGGAAGGATTTAACAGAGAGTTGGAGATAAAAGAGGTGAAAATGGAGTTTTTGACGTGAAACAAAGGGGTCGATGAGGGGCAGCAGGAGGAAAAGATGCGGAGAAATAAGATTAAAAGTTAGGATAATGAGAAGAAAGAGGTGATGGTGTTGAGAATGATGAGAGGAAACAGAGGGAGATGAAAAGAATTTCGAGGAAATCGATACAAGTGGAACAAATACAGAAGTGGATGTGAACATAAATCCTAAAAAGAGTCTGGTGGGTCACGGCGTGTAACACAATCCAGCCCAGAAACACAGTTCTTTAGGTAATCTGTCATCTTCTATGCGGTGAAAATTGAATACTACATGAGAACAAATAGGCTTAGTGCTGAACGACAAGACAGTGTGTGAGTGAATCCAGATAACGTAGCTGCAGATACAAAGTGTTGAGATTAGCAACAAAGCTGGGATTATGTGAATCTGTGCGGGTCAAGTGTAAAATACTTGAATGTAGGGGGCAAGAAAAATGCTGTGGATTCGATCAAATCCTGCACAAATATAGTGTTTACTAAGAAGCGTTTTATTATCCATATGCTGCATCTTCCCTGATATATAGATAGTAAAAATTAAAGGAAGTTTAACACTTTTGAAACAATCATTGCTCATGATGATGTTGCCTGAAAGACTCACTTTTCTACTATAGGTATTTGGCCCGGGTTTGATACGAAAATGCAAGTTCACAAATCAAAATCAATATCTATAGAATGGCTAAGTCATGCCCCTTCCGACGGACCACATGGGATCTTATTTCGGCAAGGTATCGCACATTAGTCCCTGGCCAGAGACAAGTTATTTTTCTGTCTCACTTAAATTGTTCCCATATTCTCAAATATGATGTTTGTCATGTTAAAAGATAATTTGACAAATCAACGAAGTTGCAGTTTATCATTAGGATAGTTCAGGTACCACTTAAGTCACGTTTAGATGAGAACAGCCCTACTAATAATGGTCTAATAAAGTCTTTCCTTTGCATTTAAAAAAATCCACATTTACTTGAACTACCGAAAGCACTGTGCATGCCAGGTCAGTAGTTGGTGTTGTAACTTTGTAATGACATATCATATGAGCTGCTCAAGTTGTTTACTTCCACAAATTAAAGAAATTCAGCCGTAGTTTGACTTCTAAAATTATTCCGCGAACACACAAATTTGCCTCAATAGACTGTCGTCAGATTTGACTTGCTGTGGGTGCACTGTGGAGTGTTTAATCCGAGTTTGGTAGAAGCTATTGCAGAATGCATTGACTTGCGCTAGCTTTAGCATTAGCATGGTCACCGCTTTCACAGGCTATTGATTTTGCCAGTGAACACAGCCGAAAAGAAGGTTGCGGTTTTGAAAAATTGCACTCTGGAATTTGGTTTCAAAAGTTTGGTGGTCGTGTAAAAGAAACCGGAGCAAATGTTTACCGTTTGATGCAAAAACTTCAGTTCAGTGAACTACATCTCTCGTCTCACAAATGTATCTTTGAAATGAGCAAACATCATATTTGAGATTAGCTGGACAATTTAAATGGTGACTGCTCCTCAAAAAAATAACCAAAACATTTCAATCCCCCCCAGTGGCTAGCCGCAGTATAGGCCATAAATCCCTTCCCTCTATGTTAGCAAACCAAAACATTTGAACATGTAAATTTTCTTCGAAAATGTGACCCACAACTCAGTCAGGACCTTGAAACCGCTGTTACTTCACTCAATCGCTACTGCACAGAGTCTGGCTCACCAGTGCAAGATGGCAGTGACTGTATCAGGAATGTTCTAGCTCCATGTTGGTCAGCAGAAGAAGGTGGAGACATGTTTTCCAGCTTTATATTCATTCACAGGTGCCAACACACATCCGTGCCTGTCAGCCCCCCCAAATTCATAACACTTCAGCTAACATGGTTTCCTGTGCTCACCTGTGGTGTACGGCTGGCTGTTGTTCTGCCCACAGTTCTTCATCTTAACAGGTGACAGGCAGAGCGGCTTCACCACCTTGTGAGTCCCCTCACACCAATAGGAAGTGCAGAAAGCCGAGACGGACAGGGTGAGAGCCAGTGAGGTGAGAGATAGAGACAGCAGGGAGCGGTTACGTCTGGACATGTTCTCCAGCATGGCTTCGTCTCGACTCCAAAAAACCCCAGAGAGAAAAAAAAGGTATGACCATAAGAGTGAAAGCGGGCTTCAGTCCAACTTTGACGAGAGCTCCAAGAGTCTGACAAGATGTGTTGACCAATCAGGATGAGGTTCAGAGGAGCAAAGGGGTTTTCATGGTTGTTTTGGTGTTCGAAAGTGATTCATGGAGCACAGTGGGAAGGAGAAAAGAGAGAGAAAGGGGATTAGGGATGTTTGAGAAGTGTGATCAGAAGGTCAGGAGGGAGCCTGAAAAGAGGTCAGGTGGAAAGATGGAGGGAGAGCGGGGTTTGAGGAAGGAGAACAGTCGATGAGCGGGGGTCAGAGGATAGTGGAGAGGAGGAAGATGGAGTTTAATCACTTCTTGCAGACAGATGTGCAGGCCAGAGGTTGCAGGAGAAACTCCAGCTCTCCAGGGAAGCAGAGCAGATCATCAGATTAAACTACGGGACCTTCCTTTCTTCTTGAGGCTACGGCACAAGCCAGGCGTGATGTTTGACTCCACACATTCCCACCACTCTACCCCATGTTCCTGCGGCCATCGCGTCTCGTATCCTCCTCTGTTCTTTCTGCCGTTGCTGCCTCCCTCTCGGACAAAGATAAATGTCTAAATCTTATCCTGCGGATTTTGAAACTAATCAGTCCCGCTCTCAGGGCAGATCCCGCTCCTCAACCTGTTCCTCCATCTCTCGGGGAGGGATTGAGCTTGCAAAGGAGTGATTAGTCCTGGATCTCCGGCCTACCTCTGGACCTGGTAATCTGCAGTAATCTTGCAGGGTTAGGTGGATGAGATTAAGTCAGTCGACTATCATGCTGTCTTTGACTGGACGACCACCTAAAAGTAAAGATGGCAAGTGAATGGATTAAGAGTTGCCAGAGGAACAGTGGAGTCAGTGTGCTGTTGTCTGTATTGTCTGTTGCGACACGATCTTATGTAGGGGTGTGACGATACGATTTAACAATGGTATGATGAGTATTGGGACGCATGGTTGGCGATACAAAAATGATATGGGTTCATTCAGAGCGATACGATATTATACAATTCAATTACGAGAAATCGATATGGTAACTTTTTTTTTGCCAAAAGTAGAGGAAAAGAAAATGCCCGTTTCTTTGTAGTTGTAGAAGAGGTAAAACACTGGAAAACTTGTTACACTGAATTACGCAAACATTCAGTTCGAGGCCTCTATTCAATCTGTGTGGAGCGCAAACGCCGACTGAAGATCTCTGGTTCTCCTGCTGCTTCCCTGCCATGATCCACGAAGACACACGGCCAGGATGTCAGAGAATGAACTGGAGAAACATTTACAACTTTTTTACCAATATAACTGTGAAAAATACATCCACATGACAATGTTTGACGTGCTAAATACAAAGCACAAATTCTTAGTATCAATACAAGTGGTCTTTGCTTTGAAAAAATGTTTTAGATGGATTTAAGTCACACTAGAGGGATAATTTGCCATTTACCTATCAATGTAGTTGCATCGCAGAAATAGAAATCAATGCATTGATACACTGATGTATCGTTATACCTCTGATCGTAAGTCTGTAAAACTTGGATATTCCTTTTCTTGGTTCTATTATTCCCAGTTCCTGCAGCTGGATCTGAGCACATCTTTTTGTTTCTGTTCTTGAATGGTGATAAAAGTGTTCTTATCCTTCTAAATTCTTCTTTTTAAAAATCTCTGATTATCTCAACACAAACCTGAAAACGGGACATTTAAGACATCAGAGAAATGTTTTTGTTCCCATCAACCAATTTCCTTTACTATCTTATAATGTGAATGAGACTCTTTCTGTAATTAAGAGACAAACTTGATTTGTTGCTTTATCATTCAATGTTAGAGTCACCCTCACACACGCCTGGTGGAATTCAGACACTCCTACTTTAATCAATCCAGCGGTTCACACAGGCTGGCTAAGCCACCCAAATGGTACTTTCACACTTCAAGTCTATTTTTTGTGTTGTCTGTGTATTTCCACTGAAGCTGCTGCTGCTCTGTCAGTGTGTCGCACACAACACACCTCGTGACATGTCGTTCTCACTGTAGTATCTCATGGTATGTCATCTGTGTCCGCTCGTTCCGGCTCCTCGTTGACGCTTCAAGAAATTTAGATCAAGTGAAACATTCAAATCCCTGTTTTTATGGGTGTATCCACGCCTTGTGCATCATGTTGGACACGCTTCCCCCCTGATCCAGCCTGACATATTTGTTATTTCTGAAAAACGCTGAGATCTCCACTAATATTTAAAACAAGTCTCTGTGAGTGGAAATTATGTTTGGCTGCACAGCTGGAGTTTGTGATGAGTTACCAAGCGATGGACCAGGTGTAGATTTAAGCTGTCTGTACCTTTTCTCTTTTTTAATCTTGATGACGCCCAGCATCAAGACAAAAATATTTTTTTAGAGCAAGGTGCAGTATTTGCAATGCTGAAGTAATTCGAAAATAATCTGACAGTATTAAATCAGATTCCAGTGGATCAGCGGATGAATTTACTAATTACAGAGTAATTTGAGCAAAACCTGACTATGCAAGCGACCTGCAGAACATTTTGAGTAAACGCTGGTGTGCACTCTGCACATTAAAACAGCAGGAGATTCACAGTTACTAAAAACACAATACGTAGTTTATCGCTTTTTTCTGCATCATCTCATCACGCTGAGCTGAAATCTTCCCCCTCACCCAAATCTCTGCTTTTAAAGCTCCGCTGTCGATCAGCTTGCACTCAGAAGAATAAGAGCAGAAAAGCAGTTCATAAAACAGCTCCACTCACCTCATGTTTGGGATCCTGGCAGCCACCTCACCTCTCACACAGGGATCAGTTTCCTTCACCTTTCCTCTGCGCTCTTCGTCACTCCCTCCTTCCATCAGAAACCCACCCAGATTTCCCTCTAATCCCCACAAGTCCATCTGTTACTTTCCCTCCCCTTTGCTCCCTATACTGTCTCTACTCATCCATCCCCACAGCTCTCTCTCTCTCTGTCTCTTGATTTCTTCATCTCTCCTCCTCTCTCACTTCTAACCCTTTGACCTCTGCTCCTATAGTGATTAAAGCGACAGTATGGTATGGAACAGCTTAGGCTGAGATGTGTGACAGTGTTGTGGTCTCGTGGTCAGTGCTGCTCTCTAAACTTCGACCCATCTTAACACAAACCCGTACAGCTGCGCAGCATATAAAGCTGCTGGCTTTAGGCAAATCGCTTGGAAGTCATTGATTTGAATCTCTGATTGGAAAGCAATAAGAGCCGAAAGCATCACATTTGAAACTGTTGTTTAAATTTTGTTTACTTGCTTCAGGTGAGTTTTTTTTTTCAGTTGTGTGAGAAATATGAGGAAAAGAGGCAGAAAAACACAATTAAAGCCACATAGATGTGACCAAGTCACTGCTTTGCAAGGGACAAATAAAACTCAAGTCTTTGCACTCAAGTCCCAAGTCAAGACTGACAATTCCAAGTCCTAAACTTTGACTATCGAGTCCCAAACAAGTCATGGTGCGTTCCTCACCGATGGTTATGCCATTTTTTCTAACAGAGCATGACTTCTTGTTCACATTCAGCTTCGGATGATGGATGAAGTGGAAGTTGTTGCTTCTTTATCAGTAATTTTTATGTGTGCGTTATTTTTTGCAAAGTGTAACTTTTTTTTGTTGAGCACCACATACAGTAGTTAATGCATGACAACAAAATTAGCTCTCTCTGTTGTTGTTATTTCATTTTTTTCAGTGTTATATATAATATATATATATGTGTGTGTGTGTGTGTGTGTGTGTGTGTGTGTGTAAATAGTTAATATAGTCTAAATTCAAAATTCATAAAGTTTAAAAAAATACAAATGGAGATAGGCATTTTTGCAAATGAACTCTTACTAATTGCATGTCAACAGTGAGAGAGTTATTATTGAACAACATTCTTTTAGCAAACAAATAACATGCATTCAACTAACTGCCAGTTGACTATAAGATGCATTTCAAGTGGTCCGCTGGTTTGAGAAGGGTCCAGCTGAAGCCAAAAACAAGACACGCCCCCCTGATGTCTGTCCCTAACCCTAACCAAGTAGTCTTGGTGCCTAAACCTAACTATTTCATTTTCTTATAATCATGTGCGTGTCAATTTGTTCTGTTCAGAGGTTATAGATTTTTTACTGTTGTCAACTGCTTTTCACTTTATTTGAATAGTCCCAACACACGTCCACAAATGCTTCATGACAAATGTCTACTAATAGTTTGTTAATAGTCAACTTTAGATTCCTTTTATGCTCTTGAGCACACGTTGACGTGATGACTTTCAACTGACAACAGCTGCTAGTAAACATAGAGGATGTTAACTTAGTGTACAAATAGTTGAACATTAGTTAAACTGTTGCAACACTGACAGTCAACAGACACTTTTGTTGAATATTAACTGACTCAGTGTTGACAGTCGGCTGAACATCTACTGATAACTTGTAGGGTGTCACAGAGGGACTATCACAAAAAAAAAGTCTGACTGAAATTCTATACTGATTCACTGTCACATTTTTCAAATAACATGCTGTTTCATTTTTGGACTTTTAAGTGACATTGAGAGTCATTGCTTTTTAAGTCCCAGTCATGTTTCAGGCCTGAACTGTTGAGATGGACTAAGTATGACAAAAATTACAGTATGAATCTGCAGGAAGTAAACCATTCAGTTTTCAATTAAATTAGTATAAAGAGGAACCATTCTGTTAGCATGATGTCATCTGACTTGCTGAAGGCAACACGAGGACTCTGAGCATCATGTCCTGATGTAACACACACTGTCAAATCCTCAACCTCTGTTTTTAAACGCTAAGCTCTCTCGCCTCATGAATGGAGACGCTCAGATCTGCCACGACTCAATCCTACATTTCCTCTCAACGCAATCTTTAGTGGCCTCAAATGACACCACTCGCTTCAATTTCCTAAATTAAATCAGGATGTACAGTGAATGAATGAACGAAGCGAATGAGCCGGGTCGGTCGGGGATGAGCCAGTTAGGGCCCAGTTCAGTGCCGTAAGGGAACCACGGTGCTCTCCACATGGAGACTGTTTACTGGACCACCGTATTTTATTTTATTTTATTTTTTGTAAACGTGGACTGATGTGATGGCATTCTGGGACCATTCTGTTATCTTTTGTGCGTGTGTTTCTTCTGTTGTTGTGATTGTTCTGTTAAATGTTTTTGTGGTTTGTTGTTTTAACTTCCTTGGACCCACATTTAAAAGCTGACTTAAGGTGTCATTTTTGCACATCTCGTCCTCTGTGATCAACTTGTCTGATTGATTGACTCATAAATCTTGATGTGTGAATAAAAACGAATAAAACAAGATGCCAAAAAAGAGTTTAAGGACGGCCTACAGACGTTTTTAATGTGGTTTTTCCACCGAAAAAGCTCAGTTACCTCATTATTTGGAGAGGTTTGCTGCCGGACAGTTTCATTGGGTTTTATTATGCAATGGCAATAAATAGCTATAAATCTTCTCATTTAGCTTTACCCTCATTGAAATGACATTACTAATAACACATAAATGTTGGTCAGGGTTCATAATACAGTGACATCATCATACTTTTAGTGTTTCATATAGAAAGTGTGCAGTATGCTGGGTCATAGGTGTGTTTGTGGCCCTCTTGTGGTGACTTCAGGCTAGATCAAAGTTGAGCTTAAACGAAGTCCGCAGTGCTGAAAAGACGCAGTGAGAACAGGAAGTGTTTCACTTCATGTGTCATTTTATTTCTCAAATGTACTGTATACTGTCACAGTTTACAACACAGTTTTAAATTCAAATACACAGCAAAATAATTTCATTTCATACAAAATTAAATTTGAGAAATAATAATAATAGTGCTAAGGACTAGTTTTTTTTTCCATTCTCATCTTCCTCTAGAACAACTCTTTGAAACTAAGATATCTTCCCATGAAGTGTTCCACCAAAGTTCACATTTAAAGGACTCAAAAATACAAGAAAAACCTGTACAGGCCCATGAATCACAACTCAAACCATGTGACCTTTAAGAAGTCACGTCAGTTTGGCTTTGATTTTCTGCATCAGAACCATCTCAAAAATGTAACATTATCTTCAATCATAAGGAAAGCAGCAGCTGTCTGTAGAGCTACATTTAGAGATGCAGAAAAGCCAAAGATGAGCCTTTTATACGGATCTGCTGCCTTTTTTTATACACGTGTGCTATAATATGTCTTTAATCAGTCACACACCACACAGATGAGGGGCATATACACACATTCACATACAGAGGAGGATCCCTTCAGACAGCATGCAAATTTCAGACACTGATATGTTCAAATTTGGTTTTAATTAGCCAACATCATACATAATACATTTCTGATTCTTGTTCAATGCCAGGAGATAATGTGCAGACATGTTCAATTACACAATGAATCCAGAAAGACTACGAGTCAAAACAGGGACGAGAAAGCCACCATTGGTTACTGAGTCGATTGATAAAGCAGCGTTTAAACAGCCAAGTCAGATTAAAGCGATGGCTCACCGTAAAATTCTGCTTACTACGTAGATTACTCACCCTCAAATGTCTTGAATTGACAGATATTTCTTTTTCTTCCCGCGTACCTCCACGATAAAGAGGAAACTTAAAAAATTTGCGCTCCCTTTTGCTGTCAGCCTTTGGAGATATGAAATTAAAAACATCAAAGCTATCTAAAGACGTCCATCCAAATAAAGTGCCGTTTGCTTAATTCTTCTGAAACGCTTCTATTTGGCTACAAAGCTCCTAAATCCAACGCATCCGACACAATGTTTTGCATCACGTGTTACAGTTATTCTAAACGTCGGTGAACTCTGGCTCAAATTGATATGGCCCCATCAAAAACTAGAAAAATTGCTCTCTCTCTACACTAGCCATTTTTTGTTTGCATATTCTTGTGTTCTTTTTGAAAAAAGTACTAAAAAAAACGTTCCCAAATTTGTAAGTGAGTGAAAATGTCTGACGCAGACAGAGAGAGGAGTTTCTGCAGTTCTTGGCCGAACCGTTTTAATTTGAGCCGGACTTCACCGACGTTCAGAGTAGCCGAAACCTGCAACACAAAACACTGGATCAGATGTGTTGGATTTAGGAGCTTTCTAGCAGGAATTAATGTGTTTTGAAAGGACTGAGCGTACGAAACAATAAAGAAGACTTGCACTATGCCACACGAAGCTGTTGAGAGTTTTGGATGGACGTCTTTAGATAGCTGCCTTTTGTCAAGTCTTTTTTTAAATGAGTGTTATCTCCATAGGCTGCCGGACAAAAGGGAGTGTACATTTATGAAATCACCTGTTTACTGTGAAGGAACGCTGAAAAGAAAAAAAGAACGACCTGAAATTTAAGGGTGAGTAACTGATTAACAAAACATCATTTTGTGGTGAATTATCGCTTTTAAGCCGATCACCATATCACACGTGATCAATTCCGACAACTTGAACTTGTCTTTGTCGGAGGCTGCTGCTTCATCATTGCATCAATAAATAATTCAGCAATAAATTAATCAATAAATAGATCAATAAATATTTGCTCATGATTGCAATATTCTAATATACAGTATTTTTCAAGGTTTATCTGTGATTACATCCACTATTTACATCAGCACAATATATACTGCACACACACACACACACACCTTAAACAAACACACACGCTCAATATAAACCTACAGTGACGTCATTCTCAGATCAGTTCTGTTCATGTTTTTCGGGTCCACGCTCACAGAATCACACAACACTCAAACACACAGCCATTTTTCAGACACTCACACGTAGGTGCTCTCTGTTTCTCAGACGTGTGCATGAAGAATATCACTCGCGGAGCCAATAGATTTCCAACAAGTCCACAGTTTCACACACTTGTGTGTACATTTCTACAAAGTTATTCTGCTGCATACATTAAACCATGGCTTTATACTAACTGGATGTGTGCGAAGCTTAATGGGAGGCAACTGGGTTTAACTTCAGGATCATACAAGCGCGTTTGCATGCTTTAGCCTCGCAAGTTGTTAATATGTAACTACTGCACATTTTCTGAAGGTATACATAAAGTTTTACAAAGTTTCTTACCTTTCAGGCTGTCTTTGATGCCAGTCCAAAACAGCTGAAGTAACGAGCAGGGACTCTCATGACTGAATTGGCCTCAAAACGAGTTTTGGATTCTTTTTTTTTTTTTGTGGTGCATTCATGGACATTCTGACATCTGGGTTTTGAGAGATGGCTGTTATGAAGTAAGCTTGTGGTCAAAGTCACATTCTTTTTCACAATATTAATGTTTACTTTTTTGTCTTCCAAGGACTTTGAATTGCCTTATTGTTAAAGTGTTGTATAACTAGTTTAGATTTGCCTTGACTCATCTTCCAGTATTACTTTTCCTA
>JAQLOL010000008.1:1360888-1373972 GCA_029783665.1 Naso thynnoides | reverse complement strand
TCTGTATTACTTTTAATAACAGTCCCTGTCTATAAAGCTGAAATACTTTTTGTATGGCTGAGAAAAATAATTACGGAATACTTAAAACATAATAAAGCTATCCGAACCCAATGGCTACCTGGAAGGTACATTGGAAAACAATTTAAATAGTTATGGCTTTGTTTTGTTTTAGAGATGTGATTGTGAGGCTAAAACATGTGAAACGACCCAGTGGGGTCCCTTAATATAATACATGTATCTGGTAGGAAAGATTACATGTCAAGTGGTCAGAACAGGAATGGATTGTTGTTTTTGTTTACGGTCTCACCCACCCAACTGCCTGAGAGCAACTCCAGCTGGAGGGGGACTCCAACCCCGGCCTGTGGAGTGGATCCTCCCCCCTGAGCTCCTCCTGCCTGGTGATTCCCTTCAAAGAAACTGGACCCAACCATTCCCCTACCCAGTGAGAAGGGGTCTGCCACCAGAGAGCCAGACTGTAACATGCCCTCTCTTCCATAGGAGGGGTTCATGTTAAACCCCACTTGTGATGGTATCGCTCCAGTTCCTGAACTTGAAGGAGCCACCTGGACTGCATTAAGCATACTCAACCCAGAATGAGACACTCCCATTGTACATGACGGCAGCTGATAGAGGTGGGTTGCACTGGAAGGGTTAGCTTCTCCAAAAGAGGGAGAGAGTGCACCAAAGGAGGGAGCAATGTTGGAACCAAATGAACTGCGGTATGTTTCACACCCTGATCTGACCACAGGGTCAGAGGTCATGCCCCTGGCTTTGAAAGCTCCTGGGAAATCAGTAGGAGTTACAGGAGGATGGAGGGATGAGGGGAAGGAGCAAGGGACAAGCAGTTTGAAGTATTTCAGCAAAGAGAAGATGCACCAGAGCAGAGAGATCAGTGAGGAGAGTTAATTATCTGCTAGTTAATATATGACAGGTCACTGATACTCTCTCACACACACACACACACACACACATACACAACAACATCTATACAATACAGCAAGACCACAAGAGAGGAGTGGTTAGGCAAAACACATAATCACAATAAGTTTTCCACACAAATTAAATATTTGTCAGTCATATGTTCTCTACTCCTCTCTCTGGACTAAAGTCTTCAGCCAACAGCACTCGAATTTGAAACATCACGGGGAAATTACTGTTTTTTTAGTATCTCAGTGATTTTCCAGTCTTTGAGGGCGATTATGCATCCATCTGAATCAAGTGCACCACAAATAATTCCACATGAAGTCAAAAATGGCATTTTTCACCCAGAGTGAAGCACTTTTTCTGTCCTTACCAATGGCTTGTGTCTGGGCAGTCGGCATGTAGACACGGGGGCGCTGCGTGGGGTTTGAAGAAAATAGATCGTCCAAGTCAACAAGCGACGCCCCCGCTGAGCCCAGAAACGAAGCAGTCTTTCTATATGTCTCCTTTTCCTGCACTGTTTGCTTTCCTGTAATAAAATAAAGGTCCAGTTCTACTCTAAAAGGTGTTTTCTTTTGGGGACAGGTCAGGGAGGAAGAGAGCAAAGCGGAAGAGAAGTTTAATTAATTGTTAGTCAACAGCTGACAGATGGGAAGATGGGAGTGAAATGGAAGCAAACGGTCACACATGCAAATGACCATTAAGTGTAGAAAAGGAAAGGGTACACTCACAAGTAAATGCACATGAACACAGATGCAAACACTAAAATAACTGCGACCAGCAGCTAAAATACAGTTTAGAGTCTATGACAAACGGTTTAGGAGTTATGTAAGGGGCGGGGCTAGCCATGATCAAAAAAAGTGCGTGTGTGTTTCTACAAAGTTTGGCCATGTTACATGAATCCATTTAGAAGTTAGGCACCTTTTTGTTACAGGCCACTCCCATTAACAGGCCCCCTTTTTGCCAGTTGGTCCCAACAGTTAATCAGCTGTCCTTTGGCTCATGACCAACCTTTCCACTAATTCTTGCACAAATCTATGAATCCATTTGGAAGTTATGCACCTTTTTTGCAATACGCCACTCACACTACCACTCCCCCTTTTAGCCAACTGGCATGAACACAAACACACACCCTCACACACACACTTGACCTCCTCTAAATTTCAGTCTCATAGGGCCGAAACGTTGGTTGCCAAGACGGGGGAATTTTTGTGAACCAACCAAATGACCGAGAGAGTGATCTATAGAGCTTCTGGTCGCAGCTAAAAAGTTACATTTTTAGAGTCACTATCATTAGCCGAGCAATTAGCCAACTGGCAGAGGAACAAGCAGGGATTTTCTCAGACTATTGACAGGATGGAGCATTTTATTGTTGTGTACACAGCGGACAATATGGTTTTTGCTCATATGAATGAAAGATGGATTGCAGAAATGTGCATACAGACAGAGTGTATGTTGCAATTTACCTGTCCCATTGCTGGGTGCATTGCTCGGTGTACCCCAAGGATCACCTTTCTTGGACGTTCCGTCTCCAAAGGGGTCACTAGATGGTGAGGAGTCTGAGGGTGGAGCAGGTGAACCCCATGCATCGTCTGAGCTAACTGGGGCTGCAGCTAAACAAAGAAATAGACCAGACATGCTCAATCAGTACAAATCAGTAGTGTACAGACAAATCCATCTTTTCAGTCTAATGGCTTTTGTATTTCTGGAAATAAAGATTCACTTATTATCCTTTTTCAGATGTTTCAACCATATCACATGGCCTTCTTCAGCGACTGGAACCAAGTTATCATCAAATGACCTCTGTATGAAACTTCAGTTATGTAATACATGGTTGTACATGGGGTACAGTGTTCACTACACATAATTCACACATGATGCCTTCAAGACTCTCACTAGATATTTTAACAGTCCTTCCCACAAGTAAATTCCAGTGGGATGATTCTGTTGGCATTGGGAACCCAGGAGAACTTACTATCACATCACTGAAGTTTGATGACACCATAGTAAGTTCCATTAGCAAAAGACAGCCATGGGATACAGAGGCAAAGACTACAAGATGTATTCCCAAATTCCAAGAACTAATCTTCACACTCAAGCATTCATCTGTTTGTTTCTTACCTGGGGCTCCCCATGGGTCATCGTCTGGTTTGGATGCATCTCCAAAAGCATCAGCATTATCAACAGGTGACAAGGTGCTTGTCCCGTCTCCCCAGGGATCTCCACCCTTTGTTTCACTTGCAGCAGCTGGTGCCCCCCAGGGATCTGACCCGGTGGCAGGTGGAGAGCTAGCAGGAGCTCCCCATGCATCTTCACTAACCTGAGGCGGGCTGGCTGGAGGGGCATTGAAGGTATCTGGGACATTATCTTTTGGTGGACTGGATGGCACAGTGAATGGATCCTCTTTAGGGGGTGTTGCTGGTGCAGTGAAGGGGTCTTCTTTTGTAGGTTTGGATGGTGTAGAGAAAGGATCCTCTTTAGGTGGTGTTGTTGGTGCAGCGAAAGGGTCGTCTTGGGTAGGTTTAGTCGGTGCAGAGAAAGGATCCTCTTCAGGTGGCGTTGTGGAAGCAGTGAAGGGGTCATCTTTACATGATGCTGGTGCTGCAAATGGATCCTCTTTAGGGGGTGTTGAGGCTGGTGCAGCGAAGGGATCATCTTTTGGGGTTTCAAATGGGTCATCTTTCGGGGTATTGAAAGGGTCATCCTTTGACGTGTTGAAAGGGTCATCCTTTGGGGTGTTGAAAGGGTCATCCTTTGGGGTGTTGAAAGGATCTTCCTTTGGTGTATTGAAAGGATCATCTTTTGGGGTGCTGAAAGGATCTTCCTTTGGGGTGTTGAAAGGGTCATCCTTTTGCGCAATAAATGGATCATCTTTTGGAGCATTAAACGGATCCTCTTTTGAAGTACTGAATGGATCATCTTTAGGTGTATTGAATGGATCACTGTTTGACGAACTGAAAGGATCTGGTCTATCTTTTGGAGCAGCAAATGGATCTTCCTTGTCTGTGGGTGCACCGAAGGGGTCTGAGCTTTGTTTTGGTGCATTGAAAGGATCAGGTTCGTCTTTTGGTGCGGCAAAAGGATCTTCCTCACTCTTTGGTGCAGCAAACGGATCTTCTTTAGTTTCTGGTGCTGCAAATGAATCGTCATCAGTTTTAGATGGAGCTCCCCAAGGATCACTGCTGGCTGCTGTGTCAGTTGTGTCAGGTCTTGCCGGTGTGCCCCATGGATCTGTAGCCTCTTTGGGTTCAACAGGGGCTCCCCATGCATCTTGTTTCACCTCCACCTCCATCTCCTCAGCCTTCTCTCCTCCCCAGGCATTATCTTTCAAATTACCGCCTTTGCCTGCATCCTCCCATTTCAGTTCTTCTTCGCTCATCTTAGCCTAGAATACAAAAATTACATAATTATATTATTTTGTACTGGTGTAAAGTTATTATGCCCACTTGAAGTAGCTGAGAACTGAATGTGCTGTACACTTACTCTCCTCTCTGCATCTTTCTTCTCAGCTTCCTGTCTAAGGCGCTCCTCTTTGCGGGCAGTGAATTGGGCAGTTAAGTCGGCTACCGAGGGTATGTTATCTAAGGATGGAAGCCCGGTGGCCCCAGCAACGTAGCATGGCTTGTAGTTTGGATCCTTGACGGCATCCCCAGATGAAGCTGGTTCCAAGGGATTGAAAAGAGATCAAATGAGGTTTGTGTGCAAGATGTAGACAAATACAGAGAATTAAAATAAATCAGCTGAAATAAAATGATAGATATTTATCAGTGATTATTAAGGAAAAAAAGGCTCACCAGCAGAACCTTTTGATGTCTTCTCTCTAGTCTTAACAGCAAAGTCTCTCTCTTCCTTTAGTTTGTCATCATCCTCCATCAGAACTAGGACAACCTTCGCCTTCTCTCTCACATTTGCACCCTAGGAGAAATATGCTTACATTAGACAATGACTTGGCTCTGAACTTTTAAGCAAAACCCTATCTAAGCTTTAAAAAACCTAAACCATAAATAATAAATAAACCGTAAACAGAACAAGTCTTGTTAAACAAGACTACGAGATAATCTTTAACTAAGGTCTAAATTTAACCAATACATAAATCCATTTACTCTAACTTAAGCTTTTTCGATCAGCTGAAGCCTGAAAGTATCAAGCATGGTTTCTCTGGAAAGCTTTCTATCAAGAGGTTTTGACGTAGTTTAAGATGGCAAACCTAGGCTGAACCCATTTTTCATTACTTTATTATGAATCTGGCTTTGGGATGAAAGGAGTAAAATGGATCTTATAATGGCAGTAATGGATAACTAGAATGCATAGCATGCAACCTTTTAATGGATATTAAGGGATTGCATGCTTTGGTCATTATCAGAAAGCAAGGATCACCTGATCTTTGCCATCCTTTTCAACAAAACGATACTCTGTGAGGGCTTTGACGATGTAGATGTTGTCTTTCATTTTCAGAAGCACACGATCATCACCGGTCTTTAACAAGTACTCCAGCAGTGTCAGGGACTGGTATGAAAAAAGCATGACAACAACAACACCATCACCAAAAAAAAAAAAAGTGAAATACATGTACATGGCTGAAATAGAGACAAACTGACAATCTCCATACTTTTCAACAGTTTTTTTTTTTTAATATAAAATTGTGAAGTTCATAAGATAAAACAATACTGAAAAGACCAAAACAGAATCTGTATAGAGTCACAGATTCAGTGGAAAAAAATAAAGAAGGCAAAATATATTGAAAAGTAAAAGTAAAAGTTGTAGTGGCCACTAGTGTAACTGAGAGTGCTTTCACTGAGGGCACTTTAATTAGCAATACACTTCAGGTGAGCAAAAGCAAAATATGGTGGTATCAAAGATATCTACAGGACAAGGCAGACTAGTAACTGACTCTTATTTCTTAATGGAAATGGGCCTCTAAGCATCCTCAAGCTTTTGATATGATCCTCCCTGACCACAGCCAAACAAACGCTTTAATGAATTTTTAATTCCTCTGCTGTTTGTGCTCATGTTACTGTTCAGTTAGTTTCTTTTGCATGAATCTGTCTTTTACAGAGCTCAATTTAGTCTGGCATTAATCTGTCACGGCTGACCATGCAACCACGAGAGCATTATCTGTGGACGGCCTCAGCATAAAAGTATCCTTGTTGCTTATTAAAATATCTCATGTTAAGTCCATGCATGAAAAATAACATTGAAAAATGGACTATATATATGTACTGAATAAGTCGCAATGTTGATCACAATGGTCACACAAAATAGGGGGCATGTGCATTGTGGTTACCTTGTGGATGTGTCTCCAGTTCTTGTCATCTTTCAGGCGTTTCCAGAGCATTGTCATGATCTCGTTGCAGGCCACCACATTGTAGGTCAGATCGGAGATGTCTGCCATCTGAGTGCTTGAAGGGCCCCATGGATCATTCGACGTTGCCTCTCTCACCTGCAAAAAAAGCAAAGCAAGAAATATCATTGTGTAGGTAATAAAATGTCGAGGCAGCACAAAGCTAGAAAATACAGTTAGACAATTTGACATCAGTTACTGTTTTTAAAGTCCTCTTTGCCATCATCTCATTTCGTCCATGTTAACAAAAAACAGCAACAGATTTGTTCTGCCAGCTTATAACGGATCATGTTTCATCAGATCAGCATTTAAGAAAGAAATACATCTCCATATTTTGCTGACTCTAAAAATTTGACTGTTAGATTTGAAGAGATTTGTGTGTTAAGCGTTGTCAAAACTCTAAATGAATGATTTTCAAAATCAAGCTGTACAGTAAACAATTACTCCAGATTGCAGAAATGTTAACAGAGCGGGAAAGTTTGGATTATTCCATCCCTCACTTCTCTTTTCTTTTTCGTCTGTCACCTCACTACTCACTGCCATCTAACAGGAGCAGAGGAGTTTCAAAACTTATTTAAAAATTCAATTTTTAGAAGCAGAAATAATGGGAAAGAGAGGACCACAGTCACTCCTTGACATTCGTTTCTCTTACCTTAACCTCTGCCTCAGAGTAATTCTGGACCAGGTTCTTCAGCTGCCGACGGAGCATCGAGGACGTCATGGTGTTTTGTGGGGGAGGTGGGGAATCAAACCACTCTGATCTGATTCAGAGAATAATTAATGCTTACAGAGACCTCCAAAGAAGGGTATGCAAGCATACACGTGCTTGGACGTTGTCAAATACTGCAGACACATACAAACTCCCATACATTTATTAATTTATTTTCTATGTCCTGAGTGCAGTTGCTGGCTCAGTGAGCGTACATCCTGCTGGCCTCTCTTCCTCCTGACTCCTTTGACTCAGGATGTCAGAAACCGGATCCAACACCTGCAGGGAGAAACCAGTCAACATAAAAAAGGAGCTTGGGTTGGCACTGAGCGACAGTTACAAGTTACAAATGTTTTGCCGCAAAGCTGGACTAACGGTCTGCCTCCACCTGCCGTGACAGCTCTTGTCAGTTTGTCATAATCACTGCGACAAATACAGCTCCTCACTCGGAATAGCTATCGAGCTAGGCTAACAAGCTAGTTAGCTGAAAGCAACCTGGGGCTAGTGTGCGGAAATAAGAGCTAAAACCTCATTTACAGTGCACCTGGGTGATTAGCATGAGACATATCAACCGTAACTCGACGTGCTTGCCAGTAACCTCCACATATTATCTGTCAGGAGTCACGCACCGTGTTTTCAGGACCTCGGAGAGCGACTGAGGACGACCAGCAGCCGTCAGTGCGGCTAAACGGAGCGATGTTAAGCCAGCAACAAGCAGCTTAAACATGCCAATTTCGCGATTAAAATAGGGGTTTTTACTTCGGAATACAACCACTGCTTTTAGCGCAAGCTATCTATTTACTGTGCTATATCTTGTGTGTTAAATATGCTTATTTGCAGGGAAAAAAAATAACGCACTAACCCCGCACGGATCTTCAGGAATCTTCGAGGAGACGACGCGACGGATTTCCGCTTCCGCAGTTTTCAGCACCTGCCAGTCCACGCCCCCTTACAAGATAATTATTTATTATTATTTTTTATTTTTAATTAAATACATTTATTTAAAAACAGCTTTGCGTGTTTATTATTAATATCACTCATTTAAATTTTTCCATACAATAAATATATAAAGCCGTTTTCATGACAGTAAAGCAACGTTTAAAACGGTTCTGATGGCAAGTGTATGGTTAGCTGGTATCACTACGCCGTCTAGCGGTTAGCCACACACACACACACACACACACACACACACACACACACACACAGAGAGAGAGAGAGAGAAGCCCCCCGCGGAAGAGAACTGGATAAATGAGTCACAACCACAACTCCCACATCAACAACAGTGGAATCAAGATGGCGGCCGAGGGCGAGTACGAGTCCATCCTGTGCGTGAAACCCGATGTCAACGTCTATCGCATCCCGCCGCGAGCTTCAAACCGCTCGTACAGGTAACTAACGGTCGTTAACGGCCTTACAAAATGAGGATCGGCGGCGTTTGTCGTGGCTCGGTGGCGGCGTTTTACTTTCACTGCCGGCTGTCAGTGGGCTAACACGCTTTCAAACCACGGAAAGGGGGCTCTGGCTTTACGTTGCGTGTTCCGAGAGCGGCGAGAATAAATCGTTATTCGCTGTAACGGCTCGTTTTAACGCGCTGGCGGGCTCCGTGAGCCGCCCTGTTGTTCGGAGCAGATGAGCTGTCAGAGATAAGATGAGGGTGTTTGTCATCGTGCCGGGTCGATACAGGCGATCTGCCAGGACGGTCCCACTGCCTGCGTGACAGCTGGGATCCTCTTCACACTGAAACTATTCACCGAAAACCAGTTTTTGTTGTTGTTTTGTGCTTGAGTGTTCATTAAAGATGAAACTTAGTGTCTGGGGCGGCAGCAGGCGGAGGAAAAAACAAAGAATCATAAAATTTACATGAGCACAGTTCCAGATGGCCACCTGTCCCCTCATGCAGTAAGTGATGTAAAAGTGTGAATATTAATCAACTTTTACATTCATGTCTAAAATACTATATCAATAAATTTGTATACAGTTGGTTTGAGTCAGTCATTTCAGATTTTCAAGTTTAGCCTAAATGAACACGTTTTGGTTATTAAAAGGATTGAAGAAACAAAAATTTCTGTTCATTTTTAGAAATTTCTCCAATTATTTAGTCTTTTTTTTCCTTTTTACGTCTTTGCTCTTGTAAAAAAAACTGTCAAAAGAAACAGAAGTCTGTCTTTTCGTCAGTTGCTTGTTACTTATATCCGCCTCCACTCTAGTCTTGTGATATGTTTTCATTAGTTGACATTAAGGTTTCCTAAACCAAAGAAGTTAGGAGTCACTAAGTAAGTGATAAAATCTCTTTTGAAAAGATGTTTTAATACTTCCCTGAAAAGTATAATTAATGGAATTTTTAAAGAACATATCGTAGTCACTTGATGGAGAGAATATAACAGATTTGACTGATTTAATGTTCTATCTAGGGCTGTCCCGATACTCTTTTTTCACTTCCGATTCGATACCGATATTGCAGCCTTGAATATCGGCCGATACCGATATCAATCCGATATCAGCACGCGACGAATGATACATACTTTCATTACTTATTTTGTAGTGTGGAATGTTAGAAAAGGCTGCATCAAGTGATATCACTCAAACAGAGAACAACAGTCAGCAACAGTAGTTTGGGAAAACTGACCCATTTATTATTAACAAAACAATTGAAGCGCTGGAGCAAAACGAACTGTTTATATCGGAGATTTTAGATGCAGTCCGATATTATCCGATATTCTTTTTTTGGCTGATATCGGACCGATATCAATATCGGATCAGGACAGCCCTAGATAAAATAGATATTTATTAAATATCTGTCTACCTACCGGTGGGTCGATCGCCTACTGGTAATTGTTTTATCTGTCCCAGTATTAAACATCTCCTTGTTAAGATGTTTAATCGGCCTCTATGTGAAATCAAGAGTACTTGGTATTTATCATGTAAAAACAAAGGAGTAGCAGGTAATAGATCAATCAATCAATTTCAGTCAATTTATGATTAGAGTGAAAAAGCACCGTAAAATATGGTCTCAGTGCACAAAACAGCAAAATCCATAAAAACGTTTTTTGAACATATGAAAACGTCAGAAACACTAAAAGACAAAACTGCAATGAAAACATTGTTATTATTGTTTACATAATAAATTATTGTCTGCTGTGAAAAGCAGAGCGTGTTTATGTTGACATAAACTTTGAGATACGACTCATGCTGCGTCAGGTGAATGTGAACAACATCCGATCTTTTCTGTTTTTTCCCAGTCAGCTGACGGACACACTCTCGGCGAACATCAGCCGCCATCAGACGAGCGGCTCGAATTCGTTTTGCTCCGTGTTGGGCTCTTTCATGTTGCAGCAGCAGCCTCTGTGAAGTTGTTTAACGTGTGTTTTCCTCTTCGTTTCAGTGTGTGTGACCTTCCTCGGGAAGTTCTATCAGTCGCTGAAGGACAACAACGTAAACTTCCACAACACAGACATCGAGAAGGCCTTAGTGAAGACCTGCAAGGACGCTAAGGGCAAAGAAAACCGCTTTGTGAGTAAACGGCCGATGGGAGATGAAGTTGGTCGTGTGTTACGTGTGAAGTGATTTCTGTTCCGCCAACCGACTGCTGTCGTTTGACAACGGGCTCGCGAAGGGAAAAGAGGAGCTTGTTTTTAACCTTTAGAGCGAGTGCTGATGTGTTCGAATCAAATGTTAACGGTGGGATGACTGTCGCTAACTGTGGACTCGCACCAAAAGCTTCGAAGGTGCCTGTGGGCGCTGTGGGTGCTGGCAGGGGGGGCGGGACGTTCCGGCGGCGCTGCAGACATCACGTTCGCCTGCGATCATTGATTCACCTTGCTTACCTGGCGCATGGTTGGCAGGTGTTTGTATGGATCTACGCCGCGTAGCTGCCTAATCACTCGCCAGATGTCCCGACTGTTTCTGCCCCCTTCTTCCGGGTGTCTTGTTTTTTTTAGGTTATGTATTTTCATAATCAGTTAATATTTTGATTATTTTTTACAATTAATCGATTAATTATTTATTCCATGAAATGTCAGAAGAGTGCTAAAGATGCTCATCTCAGTTTCCCAGAGCCAAATGTGACGTCTTCGGCCCAAGACACAAAGAATCCTCGTGTATTTTCATAGGAAAAGCAGCAAATCCTCACATTTAAGTCACTGAACCAGCAGTTCTTTTTACTTTTATATTTGAAAAATTACTGAAACAATTAACTGTTTATCAGAATAGTTGGCGATTTGTTTGTATCGGTCGATCAATTGATTGTTTGATTAATTGTTGCCGCTCTAGTAGACAAACATCACACAGTCCTGGGAAAGCGGAGATGGTAATTATTAGCTTGTCTTCCGCTGTGGAGGATCAGATGGAATTGAAGTTTGCTTGGAACTTTTCTCATCGTGAGAAGACAGTCACATCCTGATTTGCATCTGGCTGCTGCTTCGGCGTCGTCGCTGCTCATTTGCATAAAGTTGAGCGCCGCTCACTGCTGCCCAGGCGTCACAAAGGTTCATTAAAGACAAACGACTGCCGGCTGCTTTTCACACTCGTGAAGCTTTTGCCATGAGTCCACAGTAAAACATCAGCAGAGTTAAAATTTCTTTAAACTACAGCTAGAGCTACGATGCAGTAAAATGAGGTCACTAAACGCCATCACACCGCTGCTTTAATCAAAAACAACAAACTGATGTTACCTGCTGAAAGTAGTGCCACAGCGAGCAGCTGTTTCCAGCTGTACGCCACCTGCTCAGCGGCAAACGGCAGACACACAGTCAGAGACCGGCCCGTGAACATAGTGGAGCGTTCAGCAGCCAAAGAGCCAAAGAACCACGAGTCTCTTGTTGCAATTATTATTATAATTATACCAGTTTGCTAGTTGGTTTGTTGGAGCTGACATTTTGTTCTATTTCTGACGTTTTATTTTGCTAAATTAACTGTTGGCCTCCTTGAAAATTTCACTCCATGAGTAACCTGTAAGCGCCCAAAAAAATGGACGGGCAGAGTCTGTGGTTTTCTAACTGATTTAGAAAGGAGTCGAGGAGGAGCAGAACTGAGCAGCACGAGGAAATGCCGCTGTGGTGTCGAGGTAATTACCCCCGACAGGAAGTGCGTTCCCGGGCCGTGGAGGTGCACATGCTGTGAAGGGAGACCTACGCCGCTACGCTTTGACTTCACCCAATTAAATTAAAATTAACCGTACAGTAACGTGCGGTTCGTCTATTGATTGAGTCCAGAAGCTGTTAGAAAGTTACACGCAGCATTTTGTATCTTCATTTTTCAGGCTCAGTTTCATCCGTTCTTCCTGCGGCGCTTGTCATGTGAGAGAACAAGGCACATTACATGATTGACATGTTGAATCTCACAGTGTATAAACGGCAGTGACTACACACCACATGGGATGGCCCACGCACACACCTGTGCGAACATATTGGCAGGTGCCGGTGGATGGGCTTACGATGGCCGATGGGAAAATTTTTACCACATCGCCCAACCTCACTGCTGAGTGAATGAGTAAAACAGAGGGACGCCGGAGGAGCCCTTACACAGTTGAGCAACCCTACAAAGCAGTCAGATCACATTTCTTTATCCTCATTTCAAACGTCTAGTGTTACTACATCGGAGCAACAAGTGACGCAGCCACCAAGATGATCAACGAGGTGTCCAAGCCCCTCAGCTACCACGTCCCTGTGGAGAAGGTCTGCGAGAAACTGAAGAAGAAGGACAGTCAGATCTGTGAACTGAAATACGGTAAGAAGGAAACTAACATCCTGCACACCTCTGACACAGGCAGCGTCAGACAGCCAATCAGCAGCATTGTCAGGTTTTGTTACCAGCAAACTTCCTGCTTATTGGCTCACTGAGGCTTCTGACATTTACGCCTCAGGTGATGTAATTTGGTACCGAATGACAGGTGACCTGTTATCAGTGGTAACCAGTGCTAATCATTAGTGTGACAGCACAAGGTGTGTCTTTGTGTGTCCACTGATAAATGAGTAAAGGCTTAAAAAAATTCATTCATCCATTTATGGACACAAGACAATAATAAACAAGCACAAATTTGCGCCAGCTGCGACCAGCAGGCTTTGAAAAAGTGCTTGATGAGTTATGGGAGGGGGCGGGGCTGATGTGTAGAGATC